>VDFB02131330.1:0-56776 GCA_007258455.2 Sequoia sempervirens | reverse complement strand
ATTTAAACATTCATTCCATACATCATATTCAATTTACAATAAGGAAAGAAACCATGAAACATGAACACCATATTTTTACATGGAAAACCCAAAAAGGGAAAAACCATGGTGAAGATTAGCTCACAATATATTATAACTAATCATAAAATATTACAGAAAGGCTCACTTCTAGGTGGACTCACTATCCAAAGAATAAGAGAAATAGAAGAGAGGGGTGGCTCACTGCCAAGATATGAATTGCTACAAATGCATCTACAATATATACGAAATACAATTCTGGTGGAGTTCAAAATACTGAATCAACACACTTCATACTACACTACTTCCACACTATACCCTGCTTTCCATTCGCATCACATTCGCATGTTCTGCTTAGGAATTCACATCACACATTTTCTATAGTACATCTCACATCATATGTCATCTCTACAACACTAAAAATGATCTTACATTTATACCCTTTACATCCAAAAACACTTGCAATATCAATTAGGTCAGCCTAATTAGATGTATCATGCAAAACAATAACTTGTCGGCTCAAGATCAATCTATATACGCTTTGCGCATTAATTCAAAATTTGTAACACATCCAAATAGGCCAGAATGTACCTATAATAGCTCCCACATAACTGATCAACACTTTTTTTAACTCTGCATGACCCCAAACATATTAGGTTGGCACTGCTAGTGAGACAACACCAAAATACACCAACTGATTATCCACAAAATGACATGCGTGCCTCAAAAACACACATCACTTGGACTACACACCCTTTTGAAACCTATAAACACTCCCATAAATCTACATAACACAATATTATTTTGTAGTGGAATGTAGACCATTCCAAATAGGTACTCTACATTGCCAACACTGTCACTGGCAAACTTGATATACCATCAACCATAACTTTTGTACCAAAGGACATAAAGACATGAAATTTTGGATTTAAGGTCCTCAAACATGTACCAAAATTTCCTTAGAATCATAGATAGAAATACCCCAAGGAAAACCAATGCGGACCAAAAAAGTTGATGCATTGTACACTAAAAATTGTATTATGGACTTAGTCAAATATTCAACATATTTTTTTTGCACTGGAGCAAAACCTTTGCATCTCTATGATGGATTACCATCTCTATGCTCACTCATGCTTCACCAACCAATTGTACCTCAATGTAGACATCAAACCACAATGTTGACATCAATGAAAATATTGTATAAGCTCATGCTCATGTTACCAACAAACATACCAATGAAAAACTCCTCAAACTTCCAATAGTTGACCTTGTTTGTGTCCTCAACATTCCTCATAGGTCATGAGGTGTTGTGTAGTAGTATCCTTCTACTTGTGTGATGCCATGTTGCGATAGGACATCTTGGAAAGTGTGTGGTTGTCTAGAAGTGACCTTTCATCATTCCAATTAGTGGAGAGTTTGTACCTCTTAGTTAGGCATCCTCTGGTGAAGGTGTGCCCTTGTTTTAGAGTTCTTTAGTGTGTCTAGATGTGGATTGGAGGTTGATGATTACCTCATTCTATCCTTGTGTTGTGTTGCGAGAGAAAATGATTGTGGGTTTGTAACCAATCATCGTGTATCTATGTTGTTATCTCTCTCTCGTATGTTCATCGTAGTGGATTTATCCCACAAGTGGTTAGTCTTCTTGTGTTGCCACCTTGCTTATGCAATGGTGAGGTCATCCTTTTGTTGTTGTCATTGTGTCGTGGTGTTTCATACGACACTCGTGTGCCCTTGTAGTGCAAGTGCGACATGTTGATGTTGTATCTTTAATGGTGTGGTTGTTGTTTCAAAAAGTAAAGTTTTGTCAAGTTTTTCCTTGTACTTCGTGTAGGGCATTACAAAGCAACAAACAACAAAACTACAACAGAGATATGTAACCATAACAACAATCAAGGAGGTTTTAATCAAAACCTAACTAACGAGCTTTGAAATGGAGTTAAAGCCTAAACCTTTTAGGTCATCCTACCTTTATTTGAAGAAGAACCAATCTCAACCAAAGGAAAAATAATCACAGTTTCTGATTTTCTTTGTTACACATCTTAATCCATTATTTCATTTACATCTTCACATTTTTGCAAGATGAAAAAAATACAAACACATCATCTTAACACAATATCTTTATATATTTGAAAAATCCGCATGTCCTAGACTATGTATACCTTTTAAATTATTTAAATATGACCCAAATATTTCGAATTCAACATCAACCAAACCAAACAAGAAAACATCATTTTTCGTAAACATTTATCTATTATATTTAGATTCAAAAGCATCCAACATCCATTCAATTTATCTCTAACTAAGATCACCTATTATTTTCAAATTCACAGGACCAAGTTTGTAGAAAAATTGCTACTAGAAAGCAATTGCAAATGCCAAAAGTTGACATGAATATAGCATTGAATATTTGATTGAAAACATGATGAAATTATCGGTTTAGCACATTAATACAAGACAATAAATCAAGACATAACTTTACATTATAGTACTTATCTGAAATGTTTAATAGTTCGGGTCCATGACTACGGTAACACTGTTGACAAGGGGTTAATATGAGAACCATGGCACATGCATACATATAACTAAATGCTTAAATTCTGTTTGATTGCTGTCACCCTTGCATTCAGTAAAATCCCAAATTATGTGCAAATTAAAATAAGAGCGTCAATGGTATTTTACCCCTTTGAAATCTAAAATAATGAATGATAAATAATATCTAGCAATACATTTTAGAAATAATCGGAGGCTATGGAGTTGAGATTGAGATTGCATAAGAAATAGAAATGTGCAAGTGTAAAGATTGAGGAGGAATCATGTCTATTTTTGAAGGCTGAAGAAGATGTAGATGGCAGGCAAGGAACAAAAGGAGGTTTTTTGTTGTGAGGTTTAGTTTCTGAATTTTAAGCTCCAGTGCAGTATTATCAGAGATGGTAGCACATACAGCCGTGTCTCATTTGGTGCAGTATTATCAGAGATGGTAGCACATACAGCCGTGTCTCATTTGGTGCAGTCTTTTTCATTCCGTCGTGGTCTATCCAAGTCATGCACTGGTGTTTTGAATGGTTGTAGTTCTGTCCAAATCGTGCATTCGTGTCCTATTCTGCATGGCGCCACTCTCTGCAACTCTTGGCCGAATCTGCAACTTGCTGTCGAGGGGAAAAATAGGCACTTGAGGCACACTAGCGAATCTGTTTCAGTCAGGTCCCTGAGCTGATTTGGCAGTATTGTTGGACAAGAGCTTAAGGTGTGCGAAACCCTGAGTGCTGGATGAGAATGTGTGGGTTGGAACCATGGAAGTCAACTTAATGGAGCTCAGGGTGGTGAGTGGTTGTCGCTCCTAAGTGCTTTGGCGTCCTCTTATCTTCATTTTCCATGAAAACCCCTCTTTTATAAGTAGACTACCCTTTTATCATTGAACGCAAATTAGGGTTTTTGGTCGATAAGGAGAAAGAAAAGTGGTGGGAAAAGTGAAGTTCGAATTTGAGGGAGACTAGCTCACGCAGTCCTGTCCAGAGGAAAGGAGGAGCACCTGTTGTCCAAGATGACAAAAGGATTGAAACATGAGTGGGAGAAAGGTGTCTGGGTGTGGCAGGGTTATGAGGTGTGGTTTTGGGGATGATTCATGCTCCATGGAAATAAAGAATGGTCAGAAATTAGAATCAAACTTATCGAAAGATGATGCTAAAGTGTGTACAAACCAAGAGAGGAAATTGTCAATTGTGCACTTCTCAACTCTTACAACACGTAGTAGGTGATAGAGGATTTAAACAAGAGAGAAAAGTGCTAAGTGTACACTTTCTGACACTACAACGTGAAGTTAGAAGACAGAAGATAAAGAATAAAACAACAGTCTAGCTCAAAAATTCGTTGCAAGTGCAGCTTGTGTCACTCTTCACAAAAGCTTCCTCCCTATAGTAATCATCTCTAGCATAAATTTCACAAGATGATTCATGCTTCAAGGAAATAAAAAATGTTCAGAATCGAATTTATCGAAAGAGGATGCTAAAATGTGTACAAAACAAGAGAGAAGAGTGCCTTTTTCGACTACAATGTGAACTAGGAAACAGAATAAGTGATACAAAAGTAGAGTCTAGCTCAAAATTTGATTGCAAGGGCAGCTTCTGTCACTCTAAATAAGTTTCCTCCCTGTACTAAAGATCTCCGGCATAAATTTCATTAGAATTCACGCACACTGCATGGATGCATCATGCAGATCGATGACTAAAACACTGACACTCTTGCACATCTTTGCTGCAAAATAAATGTCTTGACTCTTAAATAAAATTGTCATTATCAACATAACTTTCAAGCCCACCATGTAGGACCCTAGTCACCTCCCTACTGTTACCTTCTACAAAAGTAGATATGCAGTAATATCTAATGGGCACAGATTTTGAATTGGCCATAATCTTACATGGATAAACTAGAAGAATCCATTAATAACAAATGTGTTTCCTGTGGGGTTTTCAAAAAATGTTACCCCTGCCTTTTGCTCGTGGTTCCAGGATCTTTAATTTTAGGCACTGAAATAATGCTATGTTCTTTGCAGCAAAAACAATAATGTCACTTCTCTAATCAATTATCTTCTAGGGAAGTACATATGCAATATAAGCTAACGAACACCTTTTCGGATACAGCTGACACAATCTCAAACTTCATTGCAATAGCAATGATCCCTCAAACTGAAATGATGCTACTGCTGGGCAAATGTAGGTCGCAAAGAAAAACTAGAATTTCAGTATGTCATGAATTCATTTCAGGAAATTCAGACTATATGATTCAGAAGTTCTGAGGCCTTTTGCTGCTCTCGTTTACTACAAACATGAGGCATCAATGCATCCCAAGCTGAAAATTCTACAAGGCACTCCTTTGCCATGTTTTTCAAAACTGATGAGGCCCAATCAATCTTTCCTTCCTTGCAGAGACCAGAAATCACTTCAGAAACGCTGATTCTTCGTGGGGTAAATCCCTTCGATACCATCGACTCCATAAACATGGCAGCCTCCTTAAACTTCCCAGCCCCACAGAATCCATCAAGCAGGGTTCTATAGGTAACCACAGTAGGTTCACAACCTCTTCTTGGCATGTCTTCAAAAAGATCATAGGCTTCTTTGATTCTCCCTTCTCTGCAGAGACCACTTACAATTATATTACAGCTAACAATATCCTGCTTGCCAAAGATGCACTTCATGGCATCCAAAATCCCAAAAGCGCCTTTAAAATTGCCATCTTTGCACAAATAGGTTATAAAAGTATTATACGTAGCAACATGTAGTACACACCCATTGTCATTCATCTCTTCCAACATCTTCCCCACCTCTTCAGAACGACCCACCTTAAATAGGCCATTGATAAGAGTAGTGTAAGTTACAGTATCCGGTCTCACCTCATTGCGCTCCATCTCCATCTTCAGCTTCAAGGCCTCATCCACCTTCCCCACATTACAGAGTCCCCCCATCAAGGCCGTATAAATATAAACATTAGGACACAACCCCTTTTTCTTGGTCATATCAGAAAACAATTGAAAAGCCTGGTCTACATTCATGTTTTCGCACAACGCATTTATGAGTGTACCATAAGTTACTAAATTTGGTTCAGGCATTTTGTCAAACAGTTCGCCTGCATCCTCTAAACGATTGGCATTTAAGTGTGCTTTAATGAGAATATTATATGTGCATGTATCTGGTGAAATGGGCATTGTTTTATACAGGGGTTGAAGCAGATCAAAACGCTTGGAATTAAGAAGAGCATTGAAAAGTGTATTGAAAGACCTGATTGAGGGTTTTGGGTAACCGAATTGAGGCATTTTGTCAAACAATTCCTTAGCTGCTTCGGGTTTTCTCGCTCTCCCATAAAGCTTGATGACACTGCACAGAAGCCCTTCTTTGCATTTGAGGTCGTCTTCTTTTCGCATTTGGTTTAAAACATTTTCTAGTTCTTCAAACATTTTTGCGCTTCCAAGCTTTTGGATGATGATATCGTAGGCAAAACCACTGATTTTTGACTTTCGATTGTTGAAAATTTGCAGGGCTCTTATTGGCGTTTTTTCTTGGATTAGCCTGTGCGTCCATCCATCGTAGCCACTTGTCCTCGGTTTCTTCTTCGCCATGTTGAGAGTTCAATCCTAGAATGGCTGGAAAATTTTCTATGTTTGATTTATATACAAACACATTGTTTCAGTATATATATTCAAAATAATCATATATTTATTAAAGATTTATTTTTAAATTATTTTTTTATAAAAAAAAATTATATATATATATATATTATTGTTTCTAGAAAATTGCAAAATCTAATAAATTAATAAATAGCAAATATCTTATTCTTAATTGATTATTATTACAATAAATAAAAGTGAAACACAACAAATTGTCTTTTTACTATTGTAATTTAGTTATATTAAATTACAACAATAAATTATATTGTAATTGAATAAAATGTTTATAATTATATTATAATTATTTTAACCTTAATTATTGAGTGCCAAATAAACTATGTAATTTGTACAATCGAAGGAAAAAATTAAATTCAAACCTTAAGGTTAGGCGGTATGCTTCATAAAGGGGGGCCCACATGACATGGACCTATCGCCTATCTAATAGTTGGAAACATATTGGATGGTATTATTTATTAATCCGAAATTTATATGGCCACTACAATATGAGGCAAGATTTGTTATGCCACTTAGAAAAAGCCTCTGGACTTAATAAGCAGAGAGATTATTTTTTAAATATTTATAATGAAGATTACAAAGAGATCTTCTCGATTTAATTATAGTTTAATTATTATATAAAAGTAAAGATTTTAATTGTTTTTATTATAATAAATTTTTAATTATAAATTATAAAATAAAAAAATTAAGACAGAGTAGATTATATTAGAATTGATTAAAATATTTATAAATATAAAAAACAAAAAATCAATTTAAATATAAAATGAATACTAATTCTTTTAAAACAATACTTAAATTAAATATTAAACTATTATACAAGATAGAAAAGTCAAAACCAATCTAAAAGAAATGAAAAGATATCAATTATGAATGTGTTAATTAGTGGGTCCATATATTGTTAGCCTCAATTATGAAGGTTTTAATATATGGATCATTTAGCTATCCCAAAACAATTAACTACCATTACTCTTTGATATTTTTACTGGCACACAAACAAAACATTCTTCCTAAATTTTGTGCACCTACATGTGGTTGCATGAAATTAGCAAGTTGGTATTATTTATTAACCTGAAATTCTATGATAGAAGGTTTATTATTTGTCGAAGGAAAATAATTAATGTGGAGTTTTTCTACACATAGATGGAATGTCATTGTATGGAAAGCCTCTCAGCTTAATTAATAATTGGTTTACTTTACACCTTTGGGTCTGGAAAGGAGTTCCAAGATTGGAATCACTCTTGGATGGGATATGTACGTCGAGGAACCTTAATAGAGTTGTTTGAAGTGGTGTTAATGGAAGGGTAGGAAAATAAGCAAAGAAGGGAAAGTGTTTAGTTTTATATGTAATAATGGAAGTTTTATTGTTGTATGTTTTATGATTTAATTTAGAGATGTGTTATGTAATTTAATTTTGATTTTGATTATTAAATTTGTGATTATATAGCTTTGAGAAATTGGAAAATGATCTACACTTTATCATCTTTTAGAGTTATATGTGCAATCTTGATCTCAAAAATTGTGTTCTTGAACTTAAGGTGTAGTCTTGAACCTAGATTTGAGGCTTTGAATTGAGGACTCCTAATCTCTACCTCCATGTATATGGGATTGTGTTACGCTTAAAAGCACCAAAAGAGTCTATTACCTAGAGGTAAGTCAAAATTAACCTTGATTATGATCAAGCCCTCAGAAAGAAAGCTTAGGTGCGGAACAAACTCTCCTAATGTCAAAACTCGGGAAGAATGCGATATGACTTTAAATTTATCAATTCATCAACAAGATACACTTGAAAAGAATAACAAAAAGAGAAATGAACACATACACAATTGGACACCAAATTTATGTGGGAAAACCCTTACGGAGAAAACCCACCACACCAAGGAAAGTCTTTGTATTACAGTAAACAAGATTACATACAGAGATCGAACTTAACTTTCTGATGTCAATTTTTACAGCAGCAATATTCATTGATCAATCTTGTACAAAAATGCTCTCAAAAACATACAATGAATTCACTCTGATCAAAATCGTGTTCAATTGAACAACTCTATCGTTATCTCACAGATCACCATCCTTGACCATTGCAGAGCGTAATCCATTTGCTCACTGGTTTGTTGATCTTCCACATAGGAACGATCACAACAATTCAACTGCCAACGGTTCTCCTTCCGCTTCTCTCATTGGTCCAAAACAGACACATAGGACATTCATTCGGTCAAAATAGTTCAACTGCATCGCATGTCGGTGAGACACCAAACCGTGTCTCTCCAATGCCAAAATGCCCAATTGCAGAACCATCGGCATGACCAATGCTATCGGCAACATCCTGAGAAGTCATATAGATCGTTCAAGTCTCCCCGATATCACAGGGAACCAACTATCCTTATCGGCAAGACCATCGTATCGACAAGAGATCATATCGAACACAAACCCATTGGCGAGACATGTTCTATCGCTAAGAGTTCACACCGAACGTAGAACAGTTGGCAAGAGTTCATACCGAACATAGACCTGTCTGCGAGAGGAACACTATCGGCAAGAGTTCTCACCGATTGCAAACCCGTCGGCGAGACCACAACCATCGACAGGAGTTCTCACCGAAGTTGCATAGCCATCAATTCATATTACTCTTATATGTTCATTGGCCAAAGTCTCTTCAACATTCACTGAAAACCAACCTATCGACACATCAGAATGAGTTAAGAATCTCTCATCGAAAACCCATGTCTTGTCGATGACTACCGTCGGCAAGACAGATCCAATGTCTCAACAACTTTGATCTTTTGAACACAGCTGCTTGTCGGCAAGACATTCTGAGGGTCTCACCATTTTTTCTCTTTCAGGAGTTTCATGTCAGTAAGCTCGAGGCACATTTTCCAACAATCTCCCACTTGACGAAGATCTTACTGACACCTCTAGAGCATAACAAAAGTATTGAAATTCATGGGCACCCAAGGCCCATCGAACTGGCACACCACCTATACTTGTATGTGCTCACTGGTCTCGTCAATTCATCTGCAACATTTTCCAAAGTATCCACTTTTTCTAAAGAAACATTTCCATCCTCCACCATATCTCGTACAAAATGATACTGCACATCAATATGTTTTGTCCTGGCATGGAAAGTAGGATTTTCGCGAAGACACAGAACTCCTGACTATCACAAGAATTGTAATTTTCCCTCGTGATCAAACCCAATGTTAAAACATAAATTTTTAACGAAAGTACTTTTATAAGTGTGTGTAGCTGCTATGTATTCCCCGGGCTCAGGTGGACAAAGCTTTACTACACCACCGCTTACTCATCCAACTAACTACACCACCATTCATCATGAAAATATATCCACTGGTGGATCTTCAATAATGTCTCTCGCTTCAATCAATCCACATAGCCTCGAATGCTAAGAGTCCTCTGTGATTCATCCAAATTTCCATGGTAACACAAAGCATATTCTGAAGTGCCCTTCAGCTATCTAAACACTCTTTTCACAACATCTCAATGTTTCCTTCCTGGATTTTCCATAAAACAACTAAGTACTCCCAATCACAGTAAATGTCCGGGTCTTGTGCTGCACTATTGCATACATAAGACTACCTACTACACTAGCATAGGGTACATTAGTCATGTCCTCCATCTCAATAGGAGATTTTGGACAATCCTCAACATATAGCTTCATTCCCTGTATGACTGGAACAACTAATTGCTTGCAATCATTCATACAAAATCTCTCTAGAATAGTCTTTATATACTTACTCCTCGTCGAGCTAAAGTTTTCTACTCTTTCTCGTCTCCCTAGTTATTTCCCCATTCCTAATATACCTTAGTTGCACCCAAGATCTTTCTATTTCAAACTTTGGCATAACCGAGATTAGATCAAAATCATCATTAACTTGTTATTGCCAATGAACAACATATCATCAACATAGAGAGCAATAATAGAACGATCATTTTCAGCTTTGAAGTACACATACGATCATATTTGGATCTTACAACCTAATGACAAAAACGGTTAAACTTCTCGATACCACATCTCAGTGATTGTTTTGCCATAAATACAGATTTTTTCTAACTTGCAAACCAGTCTTTCTTTACCTTTTTCCACAAAGTGTTCTAGCTGGGACATATAAATTTCTTCTTCAAGATCACCATGAAGAAACATTGTCTTCACATCCATCTATTCAATTTCTAAGTCATATGCTGCTGCAAGTGACAAAAGAAATCTAATAGATGTCAACTTAGCTACAAAAGAAAAGATTTCTCCATAATCAATTCTCTCTACCTAGGAATAACCTTTTGCAAACTAACCTCACCTTATACTTTTCCACACCCCATCCAACCTATTTCTTTTTAAATACCCATTTGTAGCCAACAACTTTTCTACTGTGCAGCACCAAACCTTAAGTGTCATTCTTTCTAATGACTTATTTCTTCATTCATGGCTTCCAACCAAGAGTTTGAATCAGCATTCTAA
This sequence comes from Sequoia sempervirens, assembly GCA_007258455.2. Lineage (NCBI taxonomy): Eukaryota > Viridiplantae > Streptophyta > Pinopsida > Cupressales > Cupressaceae > Sequoia > Sequoia sempervirens. The sequence continues at coordinate 46,118 of VDFB02131330.1, read as the reverse complement.
TTCACTTTGATACCCTTTAGGCTCATTAGTGCTAGAAATTAAAGCATAAAAGTAATACAGAATCTAAATATAGAAAACCCATACCCATAGGGTTGCTTTCTCTCACGGTTGACCTCCCCACAGTGCTAAGGTTGAGGTTGTTCTTCTTCTTCGTAACTCCCTTTAACTACTCAATTCTCATATTCGTGCATATTTTGAATTTTCAATTCCTCTTTATTTGTTGTCGGAGGAATTTCAACCACATCCTTTTTATTTTATGATTTCATCTTTGACTACAGATCCAAAGTAGAAGGCTTCAACTCATGAAAAATAACACTTTTGTTGTACAAAACCTTCTCAGTATCAGGATTCCAAAGCTTGTATCCTTTTATGCCAAAGACTATAACCACAAAAAAATTTACATTAACAGCCTTGTTTTCCACTTAGACCTTTTTCTCTATCTCGCACATATGCATATGCCTCAATGCCCAAAGACATGAATATGTCTCGTGAGGGCTTCTTCCGCACTATGCTTCCAAAGGTGTTTTCAACAAGAGCGCACTAGAGAATGATTTATTAAATAACACAAAGTTGTTAAAACGGCCTTTGGCCCAACTTCTCCTCCAAGCCAAGACTGGCCAAAGATACTTCCATGCTCTTTCCATCACTATCCCATTGAACCTTCAAAGAACTTCATTTTGTTGTGGAGTGTAGGGTGGGGTTTTATGTCTTTAATTCCATGATCTTTACAAGACCTTCTAACTCATCAACAAAACTCACCACCATTGTCGCCCTTAAACATTTTATTTTCTTCCACCGATTTTCTACAAGGTTTTTAAATTCTTTAAACTGACTGAACACTTCTGATTTACTTTTCAAAAAATATACAAATGATCTTCTTGAATAATCATCAATAAACGACACATAGTATCTTGATTTAAACAAAGAAGGAACATTCACTGGACCAAACACATCAAAATGTATATAATCAAGCAAATTAGAAGTTTTGTGAGGACTGAAATAAAATGAAACACGGTGCTACTTTCCATATATGCAATGTTCACAAAAATTGAATTCAAGGTTGTACCATCAAGCCCTCAACAGGTTTTTATTTTTCAAACTTTTAAACCTTTTTCTCCAATGTGGCCAAGCCTATGATTCCAGAGCATATTCTTTTATGCTGGAAGTTTAGCCTCCATAGAGTTTGCACTATCAGGAACTTTTTCCTCCTTTTCTCCATGAGTAGCCTTTTGTGACTTTGCAAAGACACTATTGCATTGAACAACAAGTGCATCCAACTTATACAAAGTACCAATACGAACACCCCTAGCTAGCACCATTGAGCCTCTAGTCATTTTGCAGCCATTTCCGTGAGAACGTGACTTGTACCCAACATCATTCACCTTATTGACGTAAAGTAAATTTTGAGCTAGATCTCGCATATGCATTACATCATTGATTCCCTTCACTTTCCATCGTGGAATCAATCATGACTCTTCCACGCCAACTATTTCTGCAGATGAATCAGCTTTTGCAAATACACCTTCCACCATCATATTTTTCATAATTTAGTGAACCAGCTTCTATGAGACATCATGTGGAAAGATGTCTAATCAATCACCAAACATCATCCGATTCCCTCGAGTTGTCAAGGCTGCAATGAAGGTATCTACATCACTCTGAAGAATCACATCGAATAATTCTTCTTCTTCTTCTTTTTCTCCCTTTGCAATCCTTTCTCGACATGACCGTGCTACCCACAATTCTAGTGACTTCACCTTGGACTTTGCCGTGAGAGACTTTGATCTCCCTTCTAATTTTGATTTGGACTCTTTTGTCCCTTCTTCTTGCCTTTTTCTTTTGATCTACCTCGAATAGTAAGAGCCTCCTTCGCCATCTCAGAAGATTTTCTTCTCATCTCTTCTAATAACAAGGAAGCAACAATGTCTTCCATCTTAAAAGTGGATGTCATACTCCTAATAGCCATTACCAAGTGATCCCAAGAACTGCAAAGAAATATAACAATAGCATATAGCCGCATCTTCTTCATCAATCTTCACACCCACAGATGCTAATTGAGCAATCAACATGTTGAAAGCATTCAAATGATCAACAACAGATGCTCCTTCTTGCATTTTCAAAGAGTACAACTTCTTCCTAAAGAACAACTTATTCACCAAGGACTTGCCCTGATAAATAGCTCCCAGTCTTTTCCACAAAGAAGATGCAGTCTTTTCTTCATGAACATTTAGAAGAATAGATTTTTCCAAACATAGCCTTATCATCCCCTTTGATTTTTTATCTGTGAGGTCCCAATCCTCTTGCTTCATGCTTGTAGGTTTCGTTCCAAACACAGCAAGCCAAAAATCACGATCAACCAACAGATCTTCCATTTTGAGTTTCCACAACTCAAAATTGTTGCCATTGAATTTCTCAATTTCAATCTTTCCTAACGTGCTTTCCATCTTAATCTATAATTTAAATTACCAAACTTCTACAAGACTCCCACTGAACAGAATTGACACAAAAAACCCAACCTACCCACAAGGATAACACAACTGGCCAGGCTTTGATACCACTTGTGAAGAAAGCTTAGGTGCAGAACAAACTCTCCTAATGCCAAAACTCAAGGAAAAATGCAGATGACTTTAAATTTATCAATTACAGTTCAATAAGATACACTTGAAAAGAATAACAGAAAAAAGAAATGAACACATACACAATTGGACACCAGATTTATGTGGGAAAACCCTTACGGGAGAAAAACCCACCACACCAAGGAAAGTCTCTTTGCATTACAGTAAACAAGATTACATATAGAGATTGAACTTAACTTTCTGATGTCAATTTTTAAAGCAGCAACATTCACTGATCAATCTTGTACAAAAATGCTCTTAGAAACATACAATGAATTCACTCTAATCAAAATCGTGTTCAATCGAACAACTCTATCGTTATCTCATAGATCGCTGTCCTTGACCATTGCAAAGCATAATCCATTTGCTCACTGGTCTATTGATCTTCCACACAGGAACGGTCACAACAGTTCAACTGCCAATGGTTCTCCTTCCGCTTCTCTCATTGGTCCAAAACAGACCACGTAGGATAGTCATTCGATCAAAATAGTTCAACTGCATCGCATGTCAGTGAGACACCAAACTGTGTCTCCCCAATGCCAAAATGCCCTATCGCAGAACCATCGGCATGACCAATGCTATCGGCAACATCCTGAGAAGTCATATAGATCATTCAAGTCTCCCCGATGTCACAAGGAACCAACTATCCTTATCGGCAAGACCATCACTATTGGTAAGAGCTCATATCGAACACAAACCCATCGGTGAGACATGTTTTATTGCTAAGAGTTCACACCGAACGCAGAACAGTCGGTGAGACCTACACTATCGGCGAGAGTTCATATTGAACACAGACCTATCGACGAGAGGAACACTATCGGAAAGAGTTCTCACCGATTGAAAACCCGTCAGTGAGACCACAACCACCAATAGGAGTTCTCACCGAAGTTGCATACCCGTTAGTTCATATTACTCTGATATATTCATCGGCTAGAGTCTCTTTGAAATTCACTAAAAACCAACCTGTCAGACATCAAAATGAGTTAAGAATCTCTCACCGAAAACCCATGTCTTTCCAATGACTACCATCGGCAAGACAGATCCAATGTCTCAGTGACTTTGATCTTTTGAACACAGCTGCTTGTCGGCAAGACATTCTAAGGGTCTCACCAATTTTTCTCTTTCAGGAGTTTCATGTCAGTAAGCTTGAGGCACATTTTCCAACAAAGCCTTGATTGACTAATTAATGGTGTTTGAAAGGTTTGAAGACATCTTAGGTAGAATGTAGATGTCTAATGTATATATACTTTGCGATTATAGAAGTTGGTGCAATGCTTTCTACAATAATATGTAATGATCGAATAAGAGACACATGGATATCTAAAATGACATGGGACTTTGTCCTTTTATACAATACCCTACCATTCAAATCCAAAATGATAGATGAATTGAGGATGGGTTCTAGATTCATTGGAGAAAGGTTCTCAAGATCAAGGTGAATGTCAACTCTTCCACAAAAATATGCTAGAAAAGCATTAGATTATTGCACTAAGGACCTAGGGTCAAAAAAAGTCCAAAACAACCAAGGAAAAGTGTGACAGATAAAATTTCACCTCTACACTAATTGTAAATACCATTAAAAGAAGTTACTTAATGGTTGGGTTGTGGTTGGACAATGAAATGTCTTAGTTTCCATATAGACCATTAAAGATCTATTATTATTGGGTGCAAAGGCCTTGACTTGTTTATAAGAGATAAGGATTTGGCACAAGCTAGGAGGAGTATGTGCTTATCATGTGGCCCTTGTCAATCTTGAAAAACTATAAGTAATGAGGATTTCAAAATTAGTTATTGTCAACTTAAGGCATGTACTCATAATGTGACCCTTATGATTCTCGAATGTAGTTATTCTTGAAGAAATTTTAGTGACCTTATACTATTGTCACTCCTAAACCTTTCAAAGAATTCAATCTCCAAAATCCAAGACAAAGATGTTACCTGAAGATTGAAGAATATATCTCTAAAAGATAATATAGAGGAGAGACCCCACCATTTATTTTCAAGAATGTCTCAAGGGCTAATGATGAACTTTGTGTGAGATTATGAAGAGGGCACAAGAAGATTCCCCCCGCCAAGGAAACAAAAAGAGAAGTTCTTGGTTACCATCTCAAGATAATAGAATAAAAAACAAATATAGACTGAATCAAAGAAAAGAAAACTAATCTTCAAGTCAACCAAGGAAAACGCTCTTGGAAATATTATATCCATCATGGATAGTATGATACAGAAAGTTGTTATGGGAACTATCTTTGACCAATCCAAGATTTAAAAACAAAGGAAGAAACAAGGAAAGAATCATGAAGTCATTGTTTTGGATAAAGGTGGAAACAACATGCCAAGGAACAAATGGATGGAATTTGACACTCAAAAGGAAAATTGGGATCTCATAAATGGTCCTAAGGATTGATGGTTGTTTCGACTACCTGTTGTTTCTTCTTTAGTTTTGTTTTTGTAGTGTAGAAAAATGTATCCCTTTACATTTTCACACTTGTTTGGGCCCTCCTTGTGGATTTTGGCTTAATGTTTCCTTGATTTAGTGTTGTAATGTGGATAACACATTCACATTAAGTCTTGGGCCCTTGTGAACTAATGGATTTTAATGGCACCTTGCTAAAGTGTTGTAAAGTGTTGTAACTCACTTTCACACTTTTCTAGGCTTTTATCAATTAACTAAGCATAATAAACCTCTTTTTAATTAAAATCAACCTTAATCTTGCCTTATTTGGAATGTTGTAAAGTGTTGTAACACACTTTCACACTCCTCTAGGCTTGTCATTAATAATTGGATTTCTTATGCTTTAATTGGCCCTATTTTACATCCACAAGCCTCATTTATTACATCTTTTCAAGGATAATCCCAACACCAATAAATGACCAATCATAACTTAGGTGTTTTTGGCTTGTGTGGCCCAAATTTAGGAATCTAGGACTCATTTGTCACCTTGGGAAAATGGGTGCCACCTGAATATTTTGGCCCCAAATCGGTTTTCACACATTTCTAAGCACTTTTAGTTTTTGGTCCCATACATTATGCCTGATTTGGGCGAATGAGTCTTGTGTGGCCCAAAATCAAATTTAATTCAAATTTCCTACAATATTTTATTCTCCTTGATCTAATGTTGGCTTGTACTATTGTAATTTTGGGAATTCTTGCATTGAGTATAAGTACAAGTTTCTTTCACTCATATTCTCACCTAGCATTCAAGAGAGTTCACAAGAGTATTTGAGCATTTACAAGAGCATTCAAGAGCATTCAAGGGCATATTATAGAGCATTTTAGAGCAACATTCAAGTGCCAATCATCGTGTCAAAGATTTCATATATCATGTTTGTTATTGTGCTAACAATTGTGATGTAGAGTTTGAGATTCAAGCGAGTATTCCAAGCAAGATCAATATCCTTCAAGCAAGAGTCAAGAACCACATCCATTGCAGTCATTTCAAGCATAGTTACAACACCTTGTTGCTAGGGTTTAGTGAGTTGCAACATTTTTATTTGTTCATTCATCATTCTCCATTCATATTTGCATTAATTTCAAGGTTTAATTACTAACAAGGGGTTTGACCAAGGCAAACCCCTATTCACTAACCCCACAACATTTTTCCCTCTCCTTTTCATGTGATTTGCAAGCTTAAGTTGCATATTTCATAAGGAGAAAGATTGGAGAAAATTTGTCAAATGATTAAAGTTGTCAAATGATTAAAGTTGTTAAAGTTTCCATCAAGCCTTGGAGAACCTTGGAGATCACCTACAGGTTGTAAATTGGAGATTCAAATCTAGAAACCAATCAAGAAGAGCAGAGGAGATAGAGAGGACTAGGATCAACTTTTGAAGTTGCAAAAAAACCCAACTAGATTAATTCACCACTTCTGGAAAATGAGTCACAGCTCCAGTACATTTTTAGGACTTTGCAGATTTGGACACTCTTTTGGCAGATTCTAGCTCCTACACATTTTCCCAGAAATTGGACTAATTCGCCCAGCTTGGCAAATGAGTCCCAGTCATCCTTGAAAGAAAAATTTCTAGTGATTCATACCTCCACTTAGCCTTCTTTGGATTCCCAAGTGCACGCTTTCTGTTGCATTTCATTCACTTTCTTAGGTCATTTAGCTTTAGTTAGCATTCAATTAGGGTTTTGCATTATACATTGCATTTCATTGTCTTTTCCAAGTTTACACTTGGTGGTGAACCCCTCATTAGATCACATTCATCCCCTAGAATAGCCCTTTTGCAAGATCTCTTTCTCCTTTGCAAAGAGACTCAAGGGTTTGTTCTTGAGTGAAAGTGAAAATTTCCCCCTTTTAGGTCCAAAACCCTAGAGGTGCGAGGAGCCCCAATTTTTGACCTTTCAATTTTCTACTATCTCTAGCTTGTGTGTCTATTTTATGTCTTGTATGTGTGCATATTTTGATATGTTTTAAGTGCTTTGTGTTAGGCTTGTGTGCCTCCCTTGGATTTAGGTGTTAGTCGTAGCTTTGTGCTAGTTTTTGTCTTTGGTTTTGTTGTTCTGATTATATGACTCTCGGGACCATGGCCCTTACCCTAACTTTTAATCAAAAACCAAGAAAGGGCAAAAGAATTTAGTTGGATGTGCTCAAACAATAAAACCTTTCCCTTATTACACAAGGTTAGAAAATTAGAATTAATCAAGGAATTAAAAATGATCAAATATGCCTTAGCACAAGTTTTCAATGATAATATTATAGATTGGAACATAATGATACTAAAAACCTTTTGCAAAAGGACTCATATAGAATTTATAAGGGGTTCAACTTTATTCCTTCTTAAGCAAGAAAAATGAATAGAATCCACCTTGCAAGGTGTGGCGAATTTATTTAGAAAGAATCTTATGATGCTTGTATCTTAATCCTCCATATAGAAAAGAGGAATGGCTAAATATTGAAATGTGGATTACACTCTTATCAAAAAAATGACAAATTATATTTATTCTCAACATGTAAGTAAGATGGATGATCTTGTATTCTTATTTATTAATGCACGTATGCTTCCAATACTCAATATGAGAAATTGGCATTATCAATACAAGATAATGATCCTTATACAAAGTTTTCCAATAAACATTGGGTGGTAGGTGGGGACTTGAACATCATACTACATATTAATGAAAGAAGTGGCATTATAATATTGTTGAGCAAGGAGCTTAACAATTTTGTAATGCTTAACAACCAAAAATAACAACTTCTCCAACTCATCTAATGGATCAAAAAAATCTAAGCTTCATTTCTATTAAAAAAAAAGTTCAAGTAATAGGTTTTATTATCTATTATTATGCTAGATCTAAAAAAATACAAAAAAGATTAAAGTAATATTAAACCCTTATTCTAGATCAAGCAATTTAATGCCTTTGGATTGAGCATAAAGAAGACCAAACCAAATAATTCTACCCTCACTTACCAAGCAAGAGATATCCTTTATTGAATAGATTTACTCATGGATGCGATAGATTTAGTTGACCGTGGATTCTTCAAGATTTGATTAGCATGTACCTTGCCAAACAATTTGTCAAAGAGCATTCTTATCATTCATGTGTTACTCTATTATGTGATGAAGGATTGGGGGGTTATTTTATAGGTTCTTAAATGGGAATGTGGATGGATGAGATTTAATGATGGATGGATGGTGGAGATTAATTAGATGCTCCTAAGGCATTGGATCATGTGAAAGGAGATTTTTAATTTAATGATGTTTTATTTAAGTAAAGTTTATTTTAATTAAATAATTGTGGATGGATGATGTGAAAATATTTATTTAAATTTTGGAGGATAAACTTATTTAAATTTTATTTATTTTGAATGGGTGAAAGTGGATTTATTTAATTTAATTTAATAATAGGGGTGAAAAAAGATCTAGTTTAACATATTTTCATAATCTAGGATATGAATAAATTTAGTTAAGAGGGTGAATAAATGGGATTTGTGGATGAGATTAATTAATTATTATGGTAATGCTAGATATTCTCTAGCCTGTGTTTACATTAAAAAATTGTTCTTGTGTGATTGATAACATAGACCACAATAGTTTTGCAAGGATAATTTCCCTCATTCTTGTCCAACGCCATGTATACTTTAACTAGAAGCTTCTACACTTCTCTTAAGATTCTCATCACTGCTTTCTCATAAATAACCAATATTGACTAATGAGATGTATACTTTAATTAATTCCATATTAATTGGAATTTTTTGCATCTTCATCGAGACTCTTTGATGTTCTTATTTAACCATGTCTTCCAATAAATACTATTAAAAAATATATATAATATTCAATATTACCATGTTGGAAGCACTACAATATGAAGTGATTGCACACTAGGACACCCATCATACACAACATCTACTAGTTCTACCAACTTAATTCTTGATAATGGATCTACAATCACATGATGGTTTCTTGATAACATAACTATTCAAAAATATCTTATAGTAGCAACAATCTTCTACTCATATTTTCTTAAAACACTAGTTTGTTCACCAAGTATATTAATGTTTGGTGGTTTATGTAAAATACAAATAAGTTAGTGAGAAAGCAACATTTAATGTTCTAGATGGCCTAATTCATTCCCAACCCTTCTCTCTCCATAATGTTGTAATTAATCTCAACATTCAACAATAATCCACTTGTAAGGTGAATTGAGTGATCCAAACTATGATCACCTTCTTGAGCCACTGTATAACCTATCACATACTTAGATGCATCCAAATGAATTTGAATACCATTTTTTAATTCAAATACTTAGTATTAATGCACTTACGAATCATAACTTTAAATCTTCAAATGCATCTTGATGTTTTATCTAATAAATGAACAAGTCTCCTTTCCTAGCTAACACATCTAGTGAATATGACACCTTCACATATTTTACAATATGCAACACACCCTAACAACTATCTCTCACTCCCACATCTTATGAAACTTCTAGTCTCTCAACCACATGAGATTTGTCTAGGTCAATCTTTAATCCACTCTAACACATGGCATGCCAACATTTTTTTGAATAGTACAGTGAAAGAACAATTCTTGAAGATGAGCATAATCTTTGAATTTTAACACAGCTGCATACATTTCTCCAAGACTCTTAGATGTGTTTCTTCAATCTATAAATCGACAAATAATCAAGGAATATTTTAAATTTCCCCATCACCACTTTCTCATAAATAGCCAAAATTGATTAATTTGAATACTATTGGAGCATTACACAATCTAAATACCATTTGAATTTATGTATATATTCTATTATCAAACACAAATATCATTTTCAACATACCATAGTTTGTGATGCTTATCTAGTCGTAACCAATAAACTTATTGTGAAGTTGCATACCTCGTGACAAACCACTTCCCTAAAGATTGAATTAATGACCATGACTGAAAAGAGATCATCCAATGTTACTACATATTAGATTCAAAAAAATAAAACATATGGGTGTATGTCCTTGTTCCTTCTCTAAAATTGTCATTATTAGTGATACCCAATTGATGAATATGTTCTCTTTACAATATCAAGCATCTTGTCAATCTTAGCTTTTGACTTTCACCGATTACTTTAGATTAATTGTATACATTCTCTTTTTGTATTGCTTGTGCTCTACGCATCAAAGGAATTATGATTGCATGTCATTTTGATGGTACAACATAGTATTTACACTCATGAAAATATTATTGTTGGGACTTTGGTCTCCTATCCTTATTTTATGAAGCTTGCCCTATTTTCTCTCAAATTTAACTCCATCAAGTACATATGTGTGCTTGTCAAAAATAATTTAAAACTTGTCTGAATTCATTTTCTTGATTTTGTCCCCTAATTTATTACAATTTTGAGTCAACTACCTAATTCAACTAAAATTTATTCAAATTCAAACAAAATTGAAATTGTCATTTTAGTTATGACCCACAACTTTAATATCCATATTGTGTCTAGGCTCCTTATGATGGCCTTTTCCTTGCTTTCTTAGTTTTGATCAGTAATAACCTTGTTGGATCCATGTGGTGGATCCTGGGTATTCTCACATCATTTCATATTTAGACATTGTTCTTTATGGAGGTTTCATTCTATTTTCTCCTTGCACCTAGGCTATGTTAAACATTGTAGCTCGGACAAGTGTTCCAGTCTTAAAAGGTGTCACTAAGGCTGGGAACACAGAGGAATGCAGAAGGTCAATCATTTTCCTTAAGAAGATTGTGGAAGTCCTCTAGTTAGTCTTAACCACCGATTGGGTCTCTTCAACTTCCATTCGTGGCCATTCACTTCTGAATGAGAGATTATAAAAGGGAGTCGAGGATTCTAGTTTTCTTCTTCTTTTCTGATCTGGAACGATTAAGTCTGCAGGGGATGACACCAAAAAAGTTTTTCAGCAGTAATTGAGAAGTAAAGCTTCCAGCTTCTGAGTTTCAGAGGGAGGTTCGAATAGTGGCAGATGAAGAGTGCCTGAATTGCCAGTATTAAGCAAACTATTGTAATCGTTCTCAATTGCAGATTTGATAATAAAGTTATCAAACTGGTTTTCCCCAGATTGGGGTTTTTCCAAGGACGTTTGTCCAAAAACGATTTGTGTTGTGTTATCTGTGTTTTTCAATTTCTTTTATACTCCGCTGCAAATTAAGATTGGTGAATGGTGCTATTTTGTTTTTATTCATTCTTTCCAGCTAAGAGTTTAATTTGCTGTACATAAGGAATAGGAATAACTAACTGGTTAATAGCACCTTCAGGGTAGTAGAAAATTCACAGGCTACATTTCCCATGCAATCGTTTAAGTGACTTAGTATTTTTGGGTGTGATCAACTTTCAAATGCAAGAAATCCTTTGACTGGTTTAAACTGACTCATTCCATCCTGGTTCCTTTATCACAGTCATATATTTCCTTGATATTCCTTTTTCCTTTGACAGGTCTATGGATTTGACAAAGGAATTTCAGTTGCACTTAGTTTCTCCCCACATTTGGATTCCTTATCGCCTGATTTTCCCTGCTTTTCTTGATTTTGGTCATCGATAGCTCTGAAAGAGTGATGAGAATGGTACTAGGCATCTGAAATTTTTTATATGTTCAAGTTTTGTTTCATAAGCCCATCGTGTCTTAATTTCTTTTTAACTGAACATTATCTCCCTGATAATGTTTTCACCTCCGATAGATCTGTGGAGCCATGAAATGGATTTTTGTTCTGCCTATTATCCTCTTCTGTTCTGTCTGGTTTCCCGTTGCATCAAATTCCTGAATTTGTAATGCTTCCATTGTCGATAGCTTTACAGACATAGAAAATCCTTTAACCATGTTTAATGTTTCCTCACATCTTGCTAAGCTCTGAAATCAAAATCCAATCTCACATAAGTGTATGCCTCCAAGGGAACTCACAATGTAGTAGAGTTATGAAGACAACGAAACTTTTAAACCAGTTGAATTCTAGCTATAAAACCATGTTTTAAGGTTGGGTATTTAGTTATGATAATGTTCACATTTAACTTGCTCTTACCCAAGTTCTAATTTTGGTTTATTGTATGGGTTATGTGTCTCGTACATTGTTAAGAAAAATTGTGTTTCTGGATGAGATTGTTTTCAGGATGTGACGAATTGATCTATAAATAGGTAGGATACTTCTTTGAAGTGTTCTTCAATAATGGATGTCACTTGAAGAAATATTATAAACAACCTTTAAACATAGTCTTCATCACTAATAATAGTTAAATCTACAACATCTGTAATTTAATTATACTTACAAAATCCATAAAAGATCATCACAAAGAAAAATAAAGATATAAAGAAATTCAACATAATCAAAACACATAAATTATAACTAGAAAAACCTCTCAAACAATGAGAAAAATCTTATAAGAGCGAACAAATCTCCTATGCCATTATCTCTCAATATTTTACAACTGATACAATTCTTATAGGGTGTATACAAAGCTCAACAATGAACTATATTGGTTCCTAACACCTATAGTTAATCTTAATAATTTCAAATACCTACTCTCTCACAATGTCATCCTAGAAAGAAGGATCATAAAGAGGATTATAAACTCTTTAATGCTCAAACAATTACTTTTTACCTTTGTGACAAAACTTTTGACTCTCCAATGACCTCCCACGTTTTAAGAATGGAAGATCAAACATAAAAATAAATAAAAGGAGGATCTAAAGTCCTTAAACCCTCCATATTTTGTGTTATCCCAATTATGATGTGTTCAGTAGTTTTGTCAAGGGGAGGATGCATATTTTTTGGTTGTGCCAAGGAGAGAAGGGTTTTTACTAGTTTTTCTAGCCCGGGAGAACATAAGTTCACTACTTGTTAAAATTGACAATTTCACCCTAACTAGTTTTATGGGTTGCTTTGATGTTTGCAAATTTATTTTTAAGATTCCCACATATGTCTTGTGTCATTCTAGACACCCTTCAAACATCACCACATTCCATTATTTAGTGAAACCTGTTAAATAGTAATAAAATCCATGAAATTAATGTTTAAGACTAATTTAAAGACTAATAAATAAGACTCTAGTGGTCTTTCAACTTGACCTATCTTTTTAGATCTCATCTCCCCCTTTAGGAGGCTTTTGGTCCCCAAAAACCATGGGGAGATACAGAAAAAGGGAATTAGTGAAAAAGGCTCAATGATCATTTCAAATAACCATTGAGTTTAAGGTGTCCAATAAAGTCAATTTTTTTAATTCAAATTGGATATATGAGGAAAAATCTACATGGGTTTGAAGTTGGGGTTTGAAGCTCAGATTTGGTGAATATTTTTTATTGGAGCATTTTCAACCCAAACAAACCTTTTCATTGTGTCTAGAAGGCCCAAAAACCTCTATTTTGATATATAGTTTATCCTATTTGTTGTAGGATAAATTTGAGGCAAAAAAAATCCCAGTAAGGTCATGCTTGCAAGCCAAATTGGAACCTTTTTTAAAAAAATTGAACATCTTTTGATCCAAGAGTCACTTTTTTGCAAACAAGATATCATTGAAAAGTTGGTTTCAATCACTACATAGTGTTGCAATCCTTTTTTGTAGATTTTTCTACAAATGGATTTTATTGCTAATTGAAGTTAGATCTTCCCATTTGGACCTTTAAACTCACAACCTTTTACCTATTTAGCCATTTTTTGTATTTTTTATGGCATTGGAAAGGTATTGAGGAGCTCTACAAAAATCCTTGTATTTTTCTTCGATTCAGCCCTAGGTATCTTTTATTCAATTTTATGCATATTTGCATTTTGGTTGATATCTTGGACATACTAACACCTAGAGAAGTTTTGTTCTTTTGAGAAGGCATCATTTGGTTTATATCATATTGGAAAATCATAATTTTAGTTTGAAGATCTCACTTTGAGAGACTATTGTATTTTTCCATATTTGATCCATCTTGGCATTGTAAAATTTAAAAGTCATTTTGGAATTATAATTGCACTACATATAAAATGTCAAATCATACTCTTGGGGAGGTCACATGGTTGAATAATTGTGGGGTAATCTTGTGTTCTTTTTGTTGTTATCATGTCTCCTAATCCATGGAAAATTAAATGTGATTACTATGGGAAAAAAATGCATACAATAGATGAAAGTTTGCAATAGGAACTTGATGAGTTGTAACTTCTTTATGATATCCGTGAGTTGATACAACTTTGGATTGCCAAAGGTATTAGTTTTCCAAATTCTTCTAAACCAGCAACAACAAATTTGTTTGTTGTTCACACTCAAGAATCTTGTGTGGACACAACATCATTTGGGGATGAGCAATGTAGTCCAATGACAAGCATTGAGATCTCATTTCCTCCATCTACTATTGTATTTGATGATGCTTGTGTTGTTACTTGTGATTTTTTGCAGCGGGATATATTGTCTTCCATATATGGCTACTTGGGATGAGTACTTGGCATAAATTAAGGTTTATTTTGAAGAGTCCCACATTTCAAATTTGGGAGACACCGTTGATTGCATACATCTTATATTTGATGAGGATGATTCTTATTTAGTTTATGTGAGGGAACATTCATACCCTATTATTACTTCTCCACATGATCATTCATCACAATTTGACATGACTATGGATAATTTTGAGATGCATTTGGAGGAGGCAATTTTATCTTCAAAGAAGGTACTTGATTCTTTACTCTTTGTACCTTGTTTTTCATTCATCTCTACTAGATTTTGGATTTTCCTCTTCATCGGTGTGGCCTAGAACACCTAACTTGGTAGCATGACAGCTTTCAACATTGACATGGAGACACTTGAGCTTAATTTAGAGACTTCATACATCTTGATTTTTCTTCCCTCCAATTTATATCTAGAATGGGAATCATTCTTGAATCTATATTTGGTTTTATTTCTTCCCAATGGGAGGAATGTTGTTTCTAGGCATTGGATCATGTTTTATCTTCAAACATTCACCATTTTTATAAGATATTACACATTGTGGTGGGGCTACATAGTCTCTCTCTCTTTCCCTCTTATGGGGGATTATTATTTGTATATTAGTGATAGAAGTAGTCCTTGGAGGGTCATGTTGAAACCCCTTCTTCCTTTTTCACTTCCTCATATTATTTTCTCTTTTGGAGAGGAGTTTTGTCCTGCTAAGTTTTCTCCTTTTCTCTATTGTGAGAGATTGCATTTATACGTGGGTACCTAACTTTTCCTATTAGTCAGGACCCAACTTTGCATCTTTGTATAATTTTCACTTGTTTACTTCTCCCTAAGATACACTTAAGGGGGGTGTTGGTGTGAATAGGGGTTTTTCCTATCCATTTTACACTTTGTAATAAGGTACTTTATCTAACTAGTTCCTAATTAGGACCTTTTCACACATGTTCACATGTTAAGTTTACTTAGTAGGTTAGGAATCTATGATTCTTAGTTGTCATGTGATCTTATGTTATCTTATCCCCTAGTTGTCACATGACATGGGATTAAGATAATTGTCATCATTCTAATTTGTCTTATCTCTCAACCTTGCCTATATAAGAAAGGTCTTATATGTACATTTTTATTATAGTTATTGCATAGATATAAACATCATTGATCACATTTGATCTAATAGATTTTTCATTTATTATTGCAAATTTATTATCTTGATTTTCTCTCTTGTAGAAGGTTATTCTTGTTTTGTAGTTGATCCCAGGATCTTGAATCCTTGAGTGACACTAGCAAGTGCATCTTAATATTATTTTAGAGTTTTTTCATTTAACATCCATTTTCCAATAACACTATGAGATTTTTCCTCCCTATTTATGAATCAAGTAATATTGAAGTAGTTGTATCATTTGGGAGATTTGTGTTTGCAACTTGTGCAAGTGTATACCAACTACTAGAATGAATGTGAATATATATTTTCTACTTTTCAATCCAAAATTGGATCGAGAGTGGTTGAGGAGAGGAAAAATAAAAATAGAAGATGAGAGGGAGCTAGATTATGGAACTTAAAGAAAATGTTGAATAAGTTTGAGTTGTGAGGAGAATTTGTACAAATTAGAAAGGGTGATGCTTGTCCCAATATCTAAAATGATAATATAAAATGATAAAATGGAAGTAAGAGAACTAAAAAGAGTAGAGATGGAGTAAGGAGATTCCTCAAAGGGAAGATTCTTCAAAGAAGAGGTAAACAACAATATACAATCCTACGATTATGAGATTACGGTCAAGAGGTTAGATCAATGGGTTGTTGGGAAAGGTGTATTGTGCACCTTGCATGATAATAATACTAATAATGTAAAAATATATTTAATTATGTTTCATATAAGATTTGGATATTACATGGGTTAGGCATTCTTGGGGACACTTTGCTTATTATGTGAGACATTGAGATAAATATTTAATGTGGGTATCACATTGGGAAAACATCAAAATCTTCTATTAGGCTTTGAAAATTATGTGCTTTCTGATACTTACAGGAAGGGAGAGTTGATGTTTTAGCTAATTTAAGAATAAATTTCACTTCCCTGAGATGTTGGAGAAACAAATTCAATATTTAGGAGAATATAAGAAGCCTTATTTTGAAGGAGAAAAAAATATCACCCTTACTAATGATTATGATTATTAGAACTCATGTCATTGAATATATATAATTTTATATATTCTTTTTTTTATAACTTGGTTAAATCCCCATCCTTTGGGTTTGTGGCCTGTTTATGGAATAAGAAGTTGGATCCCGTAAAGATGGAGTCAATATGGATAAAGGTTAACGGTTTTTATTTGGTCATAATACTATTGATATTATTTCATTATCCCCAATTGATGTTGGAAATGATGTGGACTACACATGATGAGGTGGTGATGAATGGGTTGAGTGTCACGAGCAAAGTTATTTTTATTGATTGGTGCTTGATGTGTGAGGAATAATTTTCCCATTGTAGGTCTCTATTTATTGTCTTGAATAATAATTATATGTCTAAAGATCTCTTTCAAATAATTCAATTTGAGCCCTTGGATAGGACTGATGGCATGGGTTCTATAATAAACCCCATAGTGGAAAGGCTTGAGAAAGACTATGCTTTGGAACAAGTTGATATATTCCATGATCTCAAGGATGTTGATTATCTCTAGCATGAACCATCATTTAATATACATCACCTGTGTTCATTTATCTTTAATAATGATACTTATACTTGGATCTAGAAATTTCCAATTCAATTTGAGAAATCCTATTGGTTTTCTATTATACCTTTCTTTCAGATTTCATGGCTTCTGAAGTAACCTGCCCTAATTTGTATACAAAGTTTTTTTCGATTTTCACCACCTCAAGAGCAAAGACATTTCGTCAAACAATTAACTCCTTCTAATATGAATTGAATTTCTAGTTTTGAGTTTCAATATATGACACTTGTCTCTCACAACACATTCAATTTAAAGAGTCTCGCTAATGTAGATCAAATATGAACATCCATATTACCAACACCAATATTTGAATACCACAAATATGTCATTCATCTCAAACATTACATTCTAGGATAAGTCTATAGATTAAATACAAGCAACTCTGATATTAATGACTGGAAGTAATACATTATTAACAATTGATTTGTTGATTTGTTTCCTCCATTAATAGCTATTAGCCTGGAATTTTATGTCATTGAAATAGCAAGAAACTCTCTTCAACTCCACTATACATGTAATGCAACCAACTCCAACTGATTGTGTCTCATGAAGACTCTCAATAATGACCCACAAGGAAAATCTACTCTCTCATCTAACATAAGGAGTGAAACATTTGAATGTTCATTTTGTCCTTTCTTCCAAATGGTAGACTAGAATATTAAATATGGCCTGAACAGCCTACACAACCCTATCAATGTTCTCACATCACCATCTCTATCACTGTGTGAGGTATGACACCCAAGATTGCATCTTTCAATTTGATATTGGAGGATATGATGACCCATAAGGAATAGTGATAGATTAATTTATTCTTTTTTAAAGAACTTATATCCTCCTGGACTTCTATATATATATATATATATATATTCTACCTCCCAAATAATGGAACCGAAGAAAAACATAATGTATGGTGACATAAAAGAAGAGAAAGACGGTAGTTTTAAGACCCACTCAATCCTCAATAATCTTGGCCTTTAATTAATCTCCACATCATCTACAAAGTGATCAGCATAACTTTTAATCTCCTTTAGATATTAAAGAATATCAATGGTCTAGATAAATGTTCTCAATTTGTTGTGTTGACATGTAAGCAGCTCCTGATAACTCATTTTCTTGCATCTTTAACAATAGTCTTTGTATCTCAATCCCTCAATTCTCCACATCATCCATACATTCAATTAGCTAAATGCATTAACACAACATGCCTTTGGTATTACTAGAAGACTTCAAAACTAACATGGAGTCTTCTCTGACTCCCAATGCCATGCAAATTCCAAGTTATAGAAGTTGATTAAATGCCATCCAAAACCATCGACTCTTCCTCCATTCAGAGCAATAGCAGTATTATATATATATATATATATGTGTGTGTGTGTGTGTGTGTGTGTGTGTGAGATGGACTCTTGAAGCTTTGATCAAATAGACAATATTAAACAAGGTTCCTCCAATTGGTATTTAAGCTTCCATGATTTCCATACTGATTGGCTCTATTGCAAGTTGTCATTACTGAAGGTTCAAGAACTGAACATACAAAAGAACAACGATTCTTTTTTCATAATTGACGGCTTCTACTTTTTTGGCTAGCTCAAAAGAGAAATATTTTATTTTAATATTTCAACGTTAATTTTCTCAAGCTTACAATTTCGTCACTTTCTTTGGGTTGTGGCTTGCTATGGACCAATGAAGTGTTCTTCTTCAACTTGGACATAAACAGACTTTTCCAATCCTGTAGATCTTCATCGCTACTTGAATATACACATCGACAAGTGTTAACAAGAAACAGTTGTAGAATTATCTCTTTTACGCCATCATAGAAATGGTCTTGACAAATCCGGTTACTGATAGTTTAAAACTATAGTAGCTAGAAGAATTATGCACAACTTTATGAGTATTTGTATATAATTTCAGCTTCATTAAAATTCATCAATGTAATACATCTAAATAGAATAGACCCGTCTCGATTACTCTGCAAATTCCTCATGTACTTACTGAGAATATCATTATAATGTATTCATTATTGAGACTTACAATTCCCCATTATAAACAAATTTTTTTCTATTCTCAAACCTGAAAAATAGCTTGACTTCCCAAACTTCAAACCAGATTGAAACACTGAATTTTGTGTTAAAAAGACTGTACAAAATTTCATCAAACAACCAACCATTTAAACCAGGTGTGAAAATTGAATGTCTTCTCTAGCTATCATCCAAGGAAGATCTTTCACTACCGAAGCCAATCTTCTTTCAAAAGGTTTCCACCCTCATAAAGGCTTTGAACTACATTCACCAACAAGAACCTATTCAATTACAAAAATCCCCCCTTCAATTTTCTCCACAATATTCTTTTATAACCTTTGCCTTGACACTTGGATTTTTGCTTTCCTAACTCTTCAAATTTCTTAAATTCTCTTTTAATATTCAAAAATGTGACTTAATTTTGAATCTGCATTTAATAAGTCACTTAAATATAATATTATTTAATTAATGATATTTCCTTTTGAATTAACATTTGGAGGAAAATATTAAGTAATTAAAATAATATTATATTTCCTCCATGTAGTAAAAAATGGGACATTACAATTCCTCTCATCTTGAAGATTTCTTGTCCTCGAGCAATCTGCATTTGCAAGCCAAACTGAATACCAAGATTCCAAATCAATCTTGGAGGTTGTCATGAATCTTTGCTGAAAACAGTGTATGATGCTATCATCTCCATATTGTTCCTATCAGACATTCTAAAAATCAATTGCATGAAATAAATAAATTCTCTTCAACAATCACTGAATCCCATGTGATACCAATATTCCAAGTGAGTTGCAAGAAAAATCCACCACACAAACACTACGCTACTCTGATTAAAATCATCTAATTTGCATACCCAAATTGTATCAATACTTCTTGAAACTCTAAAAAGTACTCATCAAATTTGAAATCCATGAAGATACTAAAACCAATACCATGGAACAAGAATTTCCAAAATAATTCAAGGAAATTCACTTCCTGATCAAACTCAATTCTAAAATTAGTTGAGCTTGGAAACACTGATACATGAATAGAATCTAATAGAATCCTCACAATCCACCATAACAATGATTGTAAAAACTTACCATCAAACTGCCAATCAACTCTATCCAACAGACTTACCCAATCAATTTTTTGTTTCTAGTTAGGAATAAGAACCTCATTTATATGCATACCTTAATTTTTCATTTCATGTAGAGTGAATGGGCAATGGACAACAACATTATCACAATCTAAATCTTGTATCAACACTTCATTTCTAGAAGATGTATCTGAATTCCAGTCTTCATCACTAGCATCTGGAAGGATTCCTTCATCTAACTCAAAAAATAAATTTTCATAGAACACATTTGCACCAACTTCAAATAATGTATCAAAAACATGAAAATCGTGTTGATGAAAATTTGAATTATCTATTCTTTCAAGACAATGATCCAAGTCATAATTCTCTTGTATGAAATCAAGCTCTTCAAGAACTTCTTGAATTTCTTCAGCTCTTTTTTTGTTTTCTTGTCCCTTGAAATAATGAGCAGCTGAGATTTGATTTTCTGCTTCTCTTAAGGACTTTTGAACAACAAACAATTCAACCCTTTTTCCATGTTCAATTCCAAGGCCTCATCAACCCTTTTTCCATGTTCAATTCCAAGGCCTCATCAACAACTTTAGTAGCCCTGTCTCTATCTTGAACTATATGCAAAAAAAATTCTTGATTCCTTCCATATCATTCTTAATTGATTTCAAATCAACAAGGGAAATGTTACACACATATTGTGATGAGGCCACCGAGACTTAGAAAAATAACCCACAAACAAGAGGATAATTTTATTATTCAGAAAATGGAGCTTCTTACATGCAGAGGATCTCAAATCCCCAAGTTCTACAACACATGCAAGTTACAGAAAGCTACAGAATAACCCTTTCGCAATATGCGAGCTTGTCCCCAAAAAGTTACCCAAAAATTAGAAACCCGCCCATAAATAGAGCTCCTCATTAGTTTGGAGCCAAAACAACATTCAAATTTGAGTTTAGGCGGTTTGGCGTCGAAAATTTACAACATGAAGTTCAAATTTCAAAGAACATTTGCAATGGTATTATCTTCTAGAGGTCATTGCCAACTGCTTGAGGCCATAACTTTTGATCGGGACTCAGATTCACGAACCGTTCAAATTTGTTGGAAGGTCTCAAAGTCAGAATCTTGAAATACTGAATTTCGCCAATTTTAGCCAGCAAGTTTCAGGGCGTTGCAGGAATAAAGTGCCTCAAATCCAACTTGGAAGATTTTTCAGGTGCAAATCTAGGAAACAAAAATTGTAATATCTTTCAACCCAAGAATAGAAAATAAAAACCATAAATTGGGAATTTCATTATGGCAAAAAGGGTATCCAAAAAAGTAAAAAACATCTAAAAGCGAAACTTGAAATTTAACTTTTTTGGGTGATGCAAGATTGCCCTTACACCACTGGATGCTCCTGCATCAGACACCCAGGGTAATTTGAGAAGTGACCCCGTCACATTTCAGATGGTGGAGGAAAACCCAAGCGGTCGAAAGCCTGCGCCAGAGCCTTGAGGATGAATCTTCAAGCAGGCCTTCCATTTCACGGATATTCTTCATCATGTTCCTGAGTACTCCTTCCACAGGCTATCGAGGATTTCTTCAATCTGCTCTCTTGAGTAGGTCGGGAATCCCACCTTGTTCCATCATTGGTGCTTCCTCGCCTTCGCATCGATACTCTGTCAAATCGGGAAATGTTGAACATGGGGAAATGTTGAATCCATCCTAGCAACTCACCTCATATGCATTCACGAATCGTATCTTCAAAATTTTTCACGGGGACCGAACCTTCATCTTCAATTTGTTATATGTTCCAACTGGAAACATTTCTTTCCTCAAGTGGACCATCACTTCATCACCAATCTGAAACTCTTTATACCTCCTCTTTTGATCTGCCTTAGCCTTATACTGCATATTCATCTTGTTAATATGTTCTCTTACCTTCTCATATATATTCTTGATGTGTTCTGCAAAATCTTCGGCTTCAGTACTTATTTTCTTCTCTTGGTCCATCTTCCTCAATTAAGGTTGCAGGGCTATCTCCATACACAATCTGGAATGGTGATCTACCGGTGCTTCTGTTGACATAATTGTTGTAAGAAAATTCTGCCTGGGGTAAGATAAAGTCCCATCCCTTGGGTTTATCTCCTACCAAACATCTCAGTAGGTTACCCAGACTCCTATTAACAACCTCTGTTTTCCCATCTATTTGTGGATGGTGTGCAGAACTGAACTTCAACTCTGTCTTCGGCTTCTTCCACAAGGTCCTCTAAAAGTACCCCACAAATTTGGTGTCACAATCTGAAACAATACTCTTTGGCGGTCGCCTTGTGCCACCATCTGAAGAACAAGTCGATAATGTGGATTGCATCATGGGTCTTTGACATGGAATGGAAATGTGCCATCTTGAAACCTATCAACCACCAAAATCTTGAATCATTCCCTCGTTGTGTGTGGCAAACCAGAACAGAGTCATGCCCATATCATCCCGTTCTGCCAAAGTACGGGTAAGGGGTGATACAAGCTGTGATACGCCTCACTCCTTTAACCATCTGACATACCCTACAACTTTGTACAAACTTCTTCACATCCTGTGACAACTGAGGCCAATAATAATGCTCACTAATAATGGTAATGGTCTTATCCCGACCAAAATGTCTTGCCATTCCTTCACTATGCTTCTCTTTTATCAGGTTCTCCCTCATGGAACTCCTCAGCATACACAATTGACTTCCCTTAAATAACATACCATTCTGGATTATGAAATCCGATGCGATCACAATCACTGTGACGAAGTTCCTTGCGGCTTTCCAAGCCTTTGCAAAATCCGGGATCTTGACATATAGTGTCTTGAGTTCATTAAGCCCAACCGCTTCAATGCACCTTTGTCATCAATGTATGCCTCCTGCTTAAGGCATCTGCAACCCTATTCCCGCTCCATGTTTCAAACAAGGTATAACTCTGCAAAACTCTACCCATTTCATATGCCTCACGATTTAACTTTTAGGCTATTTAGATGCGGCAAGGCTTGATGATGGGTATATAGAACAAATTCCTTCCGGCAACAAATATTATCTTCATTTCTTTGTCTTGAACTATTGCATAAAATTCACGATCATATACAAAATACTTTCTCTTGGCATCATTTAGCACTTTTCAGCGAAATAGGCAATGGGCTTACCTTCTTGGCTCAACACTGCTCCAATGGCACAACCACTGGCATCACAATCCACCTGAAACACCTTGTTGAAATCTGGGAGGGATAGAACAGGTTGCTCTGTCACCTTCTGCTTCAACAGTTCAAAACTTTTTGTCGCTCCAATGCTCCACTTGAATTCTTTTCTATCCCCTCTCATTGTTTCAGTCAGGGGTCCACAAATACTACTGAAGTTTCTAATGAACTTTCTATAAAAACTAGCCAAACCATGGAAATATCTCAGCTCGGTAGCAATTCTTGGGGTAGGCCATTCCAAAATAGCCTTCACCTTCTCTGGGTCCATCGTGAGACCTTCTGCTGAGACAACAAACCCCAAGTACACTAACTCCCTCTTCACAAAACTGCACTTCTTTAGATTAATCAACAGTTTCTCTTCTCTTAACTTCTCAAAGACTCTCTGAATATGCATCAGATGCTCATCCAACATCTTAGTGAAAATCAAAATATCATCTAAATACACAATATCAAAACTTCCCAAAAAATTCTTTTAGTACCTTGTTCATGAGCCGCATGAATGTGCTCAGCACATTGGTTAGCCCAAAAGGCATGACTAACCACTCGTACAGGCCCTCTTTGTCTTGAAGGCAGTCTTCCATTCATCTCCCTCTCAAATCTGAATTTGGTGATATCCACTCTTCAGGTCAATCTTTGTGAAGTACTGAGCTCCACTCAAACAGTCCATCAGGTCATCCATCCTTGGCAAGGGAAATATGTACTTGATTGTTATCTTGTTTATGGCTTGGGAATCTATACACATCCTCCACTCCCCATCCTTCTTTGGTGCTAGTACTACAGGTACTGCACATGGAATCAAACTCTCCCTTATCAAACCCTTTCTCAACAACTCTTGGACTTGTCTGTTCAACTCCTCATTTTCTGCTGGAGTCATTCTATGGGCTACCTTATTTGGAAAACTAGCTCCAGGAATTAAGTCAATCTGATGACTGATCTTCCTTATTGGTGGTAAAACCTCAGGTACATTATCAGAAACAATATCCTGAAACTCATCCAACATCCTAGAAACTTCTTTTGGAACCTTCTCACTATCCTGCTTACTCACTCTAGGAATCAATGCATAACACACATGCTTATGCTTCATACCTTCTAAAAAATTTCTTCCATCTACATAACAAATTCTAGCACTACTGCATACCTTTTCTTTGGTCTCCTTCAGGGGTTTCAACTTGTGATGAACCCCATCCTTTGTCAAAGAATAAGTGTTTGCATGGCCATCATGTATAGCTCGCCTATTGAACTCCCATGGCCTCCCCAACAGCATGTGACGGCATGCATCCATGGGGATGATATCATAGAGGTACTACCTCATCATGGTAGCTCGATCTTGAAATTTACTAGGCACTGCTCATTGACCAAAATTTTGTGGTCTTTCTGCAACCAGGCAATCCGATATGGATGTGGGTGTCTTTCCCTCTTCGGCTTCAACTTTGTGACTATCTCCTTTGATACAAGATTATCAGTGCTCCCACCATCAATAATGACATCACAACATTTTCCTTCACACTTGCACCTTGTGTGAAACATATTCTTCCTCTGTTCTGGTTCCTTTTCCTTAGTCACCAGGGCTCTCCTAATCACTAGGGCTTCTCCCCTTTGGTATCATCCCCGGATGTTGATTAGGCCTCCTCATCTGCATGTGCAACCCTTCCATGACCTCCCGGCCTTTTGTCTACCCTTCCTTGATGTTGCGGACATTCATAGGCTCAATGTCCTTCTTCACCACACTGGAAACACGTTCCTTTGAAACCACCTCTTCCGGATCCTTGTCCATATCTCCCTCGTCCTCTACCTCTTTGATCACCACTGTTTTGATCACAAGGAGAGTGAAGTTGTCCTCCTTTGGCTTTGGTGGTACCCATCTTCACTTTTCTTTTCATCATCATTTCGGCTTCCTTAAGGTCTTCCATTGCCCCTTTCGCTTTGACCTCCTTATCCTTTTTTCTTGCCATCAAATCTTTTGTTCAACTTCTCTTCCACCTTCAGAGCAAATTGATACACATCCTCAATGGTGGTCATTCTGACTAGGCTTAACTCCTCCAGAATGCTTGGTTGTAACCCATTAAGATATCGGGCTACCTTCTTATTGGCCTTTGTGTGACCCATTCTGATGATTATTTTGTGAAAATCTTCAGTATATTCTTTCCTGATCCTTCGCTAGCCCCGACCCTTGCCGATTTCTTCCAGCAGTCTAACTCATAGTCCTTTGAACTACTTCTTTGGATTTCTCTGCATGCGATCCATCACGGTGATGTCTTTCCTCTTAGTTTCCTGGCTGGGACTCAACGGAAATGCTGGCATGGCCCTTTAGCTTCATTTTTTTCAAACTTAACGTCACGGGTCCTCTATTTCCTCATACTCAAAATATTCTTCAAGCTCATTGATCGATTCGATCAATATTACGAGTTCGGACTTCGGTACTGGGACTTCCTACTCTGGTCGCTTGATCTTGAAATGGCTCTTATTGGCAGCATTTGGTCTTGATCAATTGCTTCTTCATCCTCACTTTCCTCCCTCGAGTTTAACCCTCTTCTCAAAATTTGCTCTTGTAAGCATCAATCGTGTCTGGAGGGCTGCCGGTGCATCTAACACGGCATTTCTACCACCTCTGGCACCACCATACTGAGCACTCTTGGAGGAATCTTTCTTGACCTTGACCCACAACCACGATCCTGGTGCGAACTGCCTCATGATCGGCGATCTGTCCACACGCTTAAGAAAACCAACTCTGATACCACTTGATGAGGGTGCAGCCCGAGACTTAGAAAAATAACCCACAAATAAGAGGATAATTTTATTATTTAGAAAATGGATCTTCTTACATGCAGAGGATCTCAAATCCCCAAGTTCTACAACACATGCAAGTTACAGACAGCTACCGAATAACCCTTTCGCAATATGCGAGCTTGTCCCCAAAAAGTTACCCAAAAATTAGAAACCTACCCATAAATAGAGCTCCTCATTAGTTTGGAGCCAAAACAACATTCAATTTGAGTTTAGGAGGTTTGGCGCTGAAAATTTACAACATGAAGTTCAAATTCCAAAAGAGCATTTGCAACTGTATCTTCTAGAAAGTGTGCCAACTTTGCGGAGCCATAACTTTTGATCTAGGACTCTGATTCGCGAACCATTTGAACCGTTGGAAAGGTCTCGAAGTCAATAATGCACTCAAAACTTGCTATGCCAATTTTGGCAAGTTTTGGGGCCGTTCCAGGAACTCTAAGTGCCTCAAATCCAACTCGAAAGATTTTCAGGTGCAAATCTGGGAAACTAAAACTACAATATCTTTCAACCCAAGAACAGAAAATAAAAACCATAAATTGGGAATTTCATTATGATGAAAAAGGTATCCAAAAATGTAAAAACATCTAAAAACTGATAAACTTGAAATTTAACTATTTTTGGGTGATGCAAGATTTCCCTTACACCATGGGATGCTCCTGCATCATATTGATTCCTTGGCACATTATAAATTAGATTTTCCACATGCCAATGAGTGTCATTAAGTTTGGACAAGACTCAAACCTCTTTTTCAACAGTTAACACATTTTGATTGCTTCATTCATGTCCTGGTAGGGTTGATGAAGTGTTGCTATAGGGTAAGAAGAAATTAGAAATTATATCAGCTATGTTCCTAAAACTATCACACTTTTGTTGTACTTTTCTTCTCATCTCATCAAAGGTACTCTCAAGATCATTAGCTCTTTGCTTCAAATTGGTTTCAAGCAAAGAGAAACTTATGGCCGCTAGAAACAACTTCTTCAATGTCTTCCTTAATGCATGACTCTTGAGAAATACTCAAATCAACATTGGTGGTGGAAGAAATTTCAGCTTCTTTCTTCACAAGTTTGGTTTGGAATTCAAACTAAAATCCACCTGAGTGGTTGAGATGAAGAAGCAATTTGTTAGTGGATTGGAGATCATCATCAATAGACATATTTTTAATCTTTGTTGGTTCTACACTTGTGACTTCATCATGAGTCTACATAACTAGTGTTGGCTCATTACACTCTTCTGTAGGATGCATGAACATCTCATGCATCTCCAAATCTAAAGTTTCCTCTTTGCACTCTTCCTTAGTATGCATAGACAAATGCATGTCTAAAATTGTCTCCTGTGAATCTGCCATAGAATCATTAGCAAACAAAATTTTATTCGTGTCTTCAGCATTAGAGCCCACCTCACTTATCTACACTGCCATCTTCGAGTGAGGCTTCAACTCCCCCTCACATTGATTGAACAAATCTTTGATCGACTTATCAACAGTAAAAGAAATATTTCATTCTTGTTCATGAACATCCAGTAGAAAAGATGGGATGGGTTGAGGAATGTCATCAACCTCATTGATAGTTAGAACTAGAATATTTCTCATGGCTACAACTACATCCTCCTCTTGTTCACTCCAAGTTGAAATGAAGAGGTAATGGAAGAAATCATATATTTGATCTTGCATACCCCAATTTTTCAGCAATATGCTTGTTCTAATTTTTGAAAATGTCTTCAATATAGCAACTCTTTTGGAGTATTGACTACACCTAGTTTCATGATCCTGAAAGATTTCTACAATCATGTGTAGTACTTTCCTCATAGTATCATCATCATAGGGCACCTTAGGAACTATAATCCTCATAAACTCGCTAAGACAACTAGTGACACAAGTCTCACACCTGTATCATGATGTCTCATAAGCATTGGCTTACCCAGAGAATGCACCATTGGAGTCAAAGCTAGTTGAAACAACTAAGAAGGTGATTGATCTACCATGTATAAATACCTTTATGCATCCTCCAAGATGCTAAGAAGAACCCTTTTTGACTGAGGTAGGTGTTCAAGTTTCTTTCCTGCAACATAAATATTTTGGCCCAACTCTTTTTCACTTGATGAAGTCATGATTCACAATTAGAACACCAACATTGGAATACTCGATAGGATGGAAGAATACTCAGAGCTCTGATACCACTGAAGTAACCTTCCCTAATCTGTATACAATTTTTTGTTCAATTTTCACCACCTCAAGAGCAAATACATTTCATCAAACAATTAACTCCTAATATGAATTAAATTTATGGCTTTAAGTTTCAATATATATGACACTTGTCTCTCACAACACATTCAATTTAAAGAGTCTCACTAATGTAGATCAAATATGAACGTCCATATTATCAACACCAATATTTGAATAGCACAAATATGTCATTCATCTCAAACATTACATTCCAGGATAAGTCTATAAATTAAATACAAGCAACTCTGATATTAATGACCGGAAGTAATACATTATTAAAAATTGATTTGCTGACCTGTTTCATCCATTAATAGCTATCAACCTGGACTTTTCTTTCATTAAAATAACAAAAAACTCTCTTCAACTCCACTATACTTGTAATGCAGCCAACTCCAACTGATTGTGTCTCATGAAGACTCTTGATAATGACCCAAGGCAAAGCTACTCTCTCAACTAACATATGGAGTGAAACATTTAAATTTTTGTTACTTCCTTTCTTCCAAATAGTAGACTGGAATATTAAATATGGCTTGAACAGCCTACATAACCTTGTCAATGTTCCCACGTCACCATCTCTATCATTGTGTGAAGTACAACACCCAAGATTGCATCTTGCAATTTTATATTGGAGGATATGATGACCCACAAGGAATAGCGATAGATTAATTTATTCTTTGTTAAAGAACTTCAATCCTCTCGAACTTCAATATATATACTTTCTACCTCCCAAATAATGGAACAAAAGATAAGCATAGTGCGTGGTGACATAAAAGAAGAGAAAGATGATAGTTTTAAGACCCACACAATCCTCAATAATCATAGCCTTTAATTAATCTCCACATCACATACAAATTGATCCACATAACTCTTAATCTCCTTTAGATATTAAAGAATATCAATGGTCTATGAATGTTCTCAATTTGTTGTGTCAACATGTAAGTAGCTCTTGACAAATCATTTTATTGCATCTTCAACAATAGTCTTTGTCTCTGAATTCCTCAATTCTCCACCTCATCCATACACTCAATCAGCTAAATGCATTGACACAACATGCCTTTGGGGTTAGAAGACTTCAAAACCGACGCATATTCTTCTTTGACTCCCAATGCCATGCAAACTCCAAGTTATAGAAGTTGATTAAATGCCATCCAAAACCATTGACTCTTCCTCCATTCAAAGAAGTAGTGGTATTTTATATATATAATTTGTGATGGACTCCTAAATCTTTGATTAAATACACAATATTAAACATGGTGGCTCCAATTGGTATTTAAGCTTCCTCGATGTCCACACTAGCCAACTCTATTACAAGTTTTGGTTACTAAAGGCTCAAGAATTTAACATACAAATGAACAACAATTCTTCTTTCGTAATCAACGGCTTCTACTTTTCCGGCTAGCTCAAAACAAAGATATTTAATTTTAATATGTTAGCATTAATTTTCTCAAGCTTACAATTATATTTCTTTTTTTAGGTTGCAGCTTGTTATGGACCGATGAAGTGTTATTCTTCAACTTGGACATAAACAGACTTTTCTCGTCCTTAAATCTTCATTTCCATTTGAATATACGCATCAACAGGTGTTAATAGGAAACAGTTGCAAAATTATCTATTTTATGCCATCATAGAAATGGTCTTGACAAATCCAATTACTGATAATTTAAAACTGCAGTAGCTAGAAGAATTATGCACAACTTTATAAGTGTTCATATACAATTTCAGCTTCATTAAAACCCATCAATGTAATACATCTAAATAGAATAGGCCCATCTTGATTACTCTACAAATTCCTCTAGTACTTACTGAGAATATCATTACAATGCATTCATTACTAAAATTTATAGTTCCCCATTATAGAAGAAAGTTCTGCGATTCTCAAACTTGAAAATCATGTTGACTTCCCAAACTTCAAACCAGACTAAAACACTAAATTTTGTGTTAAAAAGACTGTACAAAATTTCATCAAACAACCTATCATTTAAACTAGGCAAGAAAACTGAATGTCTTCTCCAACTATCAGCTAGGGTAGATTTTTCACTATCAAAGCCAATCTTCTTTCAGAGGATTTATGGCCTCAAAAGGCTATGAACTACGTTCACCAACAAGAACTTGTTTTCAATTACAAAAATCCCCCCTTTAATTTGCTCTACAATATTCTTTTATAACCTTTTCCTTGACCCTTGGCTTTTTGCTTGCTTGACTCTTCAAATTTCTTTTCTCTTTTAAGATTCAAAATGCGACTTAATTTTGAATCTACATTTAATAATTCACTTAAATATAATATTATTTAATTTATAATATTTACTTTTGAATTAACATTTGGAGGAAAATATCAAGTAATTAAAATAATATTATATTTTCTCCATGTAGTCAAAAATGGGACATTACAACTTCTTTAATTATTTTTTATAGTGTGGTCACCCAAGAATTTTCAATATGGGTGGAGAAAGATGAAAACGAATCCAGGATCTTACGAGGAATTTAAAAATGACCCTTTGTTGTGGCATATTTGTATGGAAGGGGGATTGTTTTGTTTCTTGAATATCTTAATGGGCATGAAGATAGTATAACCATTCAATTTATGAGCACCTAAAATAAGTGCTAGGTTAAATGGGGGAAATTTCCTTTGAATTCAACAAGGAAATTGTAGCCCAGGCTATTCGCTTGTCTTGCAATGTCCAAAAGCTCAAGAGGCACAATAAGGTGTCTAACATGAAAATTGTGAACCTATTTTTCAAAAAGGGAGAGTCTTTGGTGAAGCTACATGCAAGGTATGATAGACCTAAGCTCCCACAACCATGGGACAAGGTATGCTTCCTTATTATGAAATATAAAATACTTGAAGGATGGTTCAAATGCTTTTATTTCTATCGTATTCCTTTTCTTAGTCATTTTAGGAATAATATTGTTGTTATCTTTCCTTTTTACTTATTATCATCAATTGAGTCTTCAGATAAGGAAGCCTTGGATTTGTCAATAAAAACCCTTGAAAAACCTCCAATCCCACTCCCTTGGGGGCTTATATTCAAGCTTTGTTTCTTTCATTTGTCTTTGGTCCACCTAAACATATTAGGGCTTATCTAATAGAGGAATCCCTATTGGATAGTTTTCCTATTGAGAACCTTGTTGACTCTCCTATTGATAAATCTAAGATGTCGCCTAGTAAAGGAAAGAAGAAGGTTGTCACTCTTCATAATATTACCCCTTTAATGATTCTAAATCTTCCACTCATCAATCCAAGTCCACTAAAATACCACACACCTTCATCCAAAAGCTTGTTGTGGTGATTTTATGTGACTTGAATAACAATCCCATCAAGAGCTCGGGTAAAAGGGGCAACATTGGGGCCAAAAAACCCATTTGCAAAAAGAAAAAGAAAACCTTAGTTAAAATTTGTGATGAGGAGGAGGAGGCTAAGAATACTAATGTTTCTGAAAAGGAAAAGGTTAAAAGTGTGCCTAAAATTTTAAAGGAGATAGATAGCCCTAATATGTGTGTTAGGTGATATCACAGGTTGGCCAACCCCTCGACCCTTAATTTTAGCATGGATGAAATTTTTGGTGACTCAACAAGGAGAGAGGAGAATGATGAAGATAAAAACAATAAGGATGATGAAGAGGAGGTGGTGGATGCAAATAATGAGGGGCCAAGCCTATTCCCTAAGTTGAATACAATGCTATCAAACTCTAAGGACTTGGACACTACCCCTGTCATGCAACCTAACCAAGGTACTTTCCCAAATTGCATACAAATTGCAGAGGATGTTTCTACTTTGAAGACTCGTGTTGATGAAATTGAAGGGAAGTTGAGAGGTATTTCTTGCTTTACCCTAAAATTAATACACCAAGTGGTGGCCACTCTGAGTTTTTGTTGAAAGATGAATTTAGAAATTATGAAAGCAACAAGGGAGCAAGCACCAGATCTAGTAATAGGGATCTATTTTAATTCCTCAAGGAGGATTGGGAGATTTTTTTTGAATAATTTGGTGCTCTCATTTTTTTATTTTATGTTTTAAAACTTTGAACTTTTTTGTTGTCATAGTGTTGTCTCTAGCCTATGGCCTTTATGTTATTTTGGTCTTTGTTGTTGGTTGTTGCAGCCTTGGGAGCCTTTAGTGTAAAGGGTTCAACACCCTAAATTGTTGCTTATATTATCAAAAACATTTATTATTGGGAAAATAGTAGAAAATATTTAATTTGGGATCATAGTTTAGTGAGCTCATGTGGTGTCTATAATACCACTTAGTGGGTTATATGCAAGCTTGTTCTACAAAAGTAGGCATATGAGTAGTTCTTGAGGTTGGCTTGTATAACCTTTGGACTATTTTCCAAGTTTGGATTGAGTATATTTTTTAGATTACATATTATTGAAGCATAAATTGATATGTTTGGTTACATGGTTCTTTGATTGTTCACACAGAGGATTGCAACTAGGGTGCTTGATGTTTCAAAAGCCTTGTATGGAGACTTTGCAAGTGTATTGTAATTGTGTTTCTTGATATGATAGATTGAGTTGTGTGGATAATTTTGGAGGCTATTTTATTCCTTAAGATGGATTTTTAAAGGTACATCTAGTGTTTTTTATAAGTTGTATTTACAAGGTGCAATACCCTTAACACGAGGAGCCCATAGGGCCAGATTTTAGATCAATAAAAAAAAACCAAATACAACTTTAAAACCAAACATAGAGACAGTAGAGCAACAGCAAAAATAGAACCCACCAGAATAGACCAAAAACCCCCCTCACCTAGCAATACCCTCCCACTCCTCAATGAGGAGTTTTAGCACATCATCCCCAACCCAACTATTGTTGGGTCCAACCTCAATAGTCTTCTTATTTACCCCATCTTTCAGCACTTTCAACAAAGTGACAAAAAAATGGTGGATCACTTTGATAGTGAATTGGGTTAGCCTCATAAACTTCCTTTCTAGATTTGCAACATGAGCAACCAGGTTGTTGGGGTCTTCATCCTTTTTAGCATCAGACATGTTGGTCTCTTCCACCTAAGCTTTATGATTGGAGGAATCCAGTATGGATTCCTCCTTAATCATATGATTCATCTCAAGAAAGTGACTAGGTCCTTCCATACATACTCTTCAGTCTCCTCAACCATGTCATGTTTGCTCACCTCCTGGTCTTTTTCCTAATTTGAGCTATTGGATATATCTAGTGTTATCTTGTGATTTTTTATTCTTTTCATTGTAGATTTGAAATACTTATTTTACATGTTTTTATCTCATGGGGGTTATATGGAAATGATATATTCTTGTAGAAATTTCCTTTTATTGATGTCTCAAATAGAGGTGTACTTTAGTATTCACCAATTATCTCCACACAAATAGATATATTTTGTGAAGTTAAAGCTATTTAAATATGTTATCACTTGGTGTAAAATCTATGCACACTTATTAGAAATAAAGAAAGTGTCAATACTTTCAAAGTGGAAAAAATTCAAGAGGCTAATCCTTAAGAAAATTCATTCTATATGACATGAAGAGGACTGAGTGATGTAGTGATGTTAGTTCATAAAATGGTATGAACAAAGAGTGTAAGTCTACACAAGTGGGTTTAGAAAGAGGATAGGAAAAATGGTCAAATATATCATAGATAAAGAGGTTCTTGATGAGCTTAGAAATCGTCCTCATTTTCTTGTTTTAATTTTGAAATTTCTCATGACATTTACAAGATACTATCCATAATTTCCTATTTATTTTAGGTATTAAAGCATTGAGAATGGTATATGGTATATTTTTTAATGTATGTGTGCATTAATGAATGTTTATAAAGTATGATAATGTTTTATGTTAGTTATGGTAATTTATGATGTGGAAATGCTATTTAGAAAAATTAACCCATGTGCAACAAAGGTTAGTCACCCATAGAAAAGGTCACTTGTCAACCCAAAACCAAGGGAGTGTTCATCTACAACAATGGATGTATTGAAGGAAGAAGTATTTGAGTATTGTGGGAGCAGTTTAGTTGTAAATAATTCTCAATTTCACTGATTTCATCACTAGCAATGAAGATATCTACGATGATAAAAAAGGAATTTATGACAACAATAGATCAAGGTTCATAATTTTGGACTATGCTTAGTTATGCATGCTTCCATTTATATCTATATTCTTTATGATGAAGAGTTATAACATGAATATGATACTCATACACCTCTACATGATCATTTTCCTATTTATGTTTTGATTAGGATAATAATAAGTCATCTCCCTATGTTTTTGGATGAGTTGACATATGTTGTTAATTTGTTTAAAGTCTTGAATAATTTGACTATTTGGATCATGTATATATGGGAGATCATGTATGATTCAAAGATCTTGTATACATTTTATCAATACTCTTGTGATCAATATTTTTGTTATCAACTTTGAACTTTATACTTCTAGAATACAATAAAGAATATAGATTTAGTCAAATATCCTTAAGTTGATATTTGATTAGATTCTGTGAGATTGTAGTCACCCAAGCAAGGGCCACTTGAGTTTCTGTAATACTCTTTATAGTTTATATTATTTTTTAATGACTTGTTAAAATAGATTGTTAATAGCTATATTAATCAATTTGATTTAGATTGTTAGTAATAATCATTTAATTATCAACAATTATTTTGCATAGTTACATCAACACACAATTACAACATAGTTGTAAATGGTTGGTTACTATCCTAACAATACTACCTACCTATAGCAATTATCAATAACTAAGGTTTATTTAAGATAGGCTTTACTTTTAGTCAAGTTTACTTCAATCAAGTTTTTTATGCACAACCTTTAGGAAAACTCAAAAATCCTCAACTACACATACAGTATGAGTACCATCCAAGAAGAATACAATTCCTTGGTTTGAAACAATTAAATATAACATATTTTAGTTAGTAAGTTTCTTGATAAAATATCTATTGGTTTATTGAGTTGAATGCATGCCCCTTCTACATCAATTTACTAAGTTCATAAATGGAGTTACACATTTTTTCTATCATTTTCGTGGATGGTGCTAAGGTTTAGAATTTCTAAGATTTTGGTTTGTTTATACATGCTTTCTTAGTATAGATAATTCTATATCTTTCCAACCATTAGGACTATTAATATTTTCAATTTAATTTCAAACTATATACTAATAGTATGCAGAAAGAGAGCTATTAACTCAAATACCATGTTACATGTGATGGAAAAGAGATGCTTTAGGGAGATTTCTTCCATAAAATTAAAACCAAGAGGAGTTAATCGAAGACATTGGCATAGTAGAAGTACCTCTCATACCATTAGTAGAGCTAATAGAAGAATTCAATGAAATAAAGGCACCTCTCACACTAGAATATATCCTAGATTTGGAAGACATCACCACCAGACATCTCAACATAATAACAAAAGAAGAAGTAGAGAATCCCATTGAACCAGTTACATTTAAATCTCCAAAAGTATACCAAGAATGTCTAGATGCCCTAAAGAGCATACCTCCTTTAGCTCTACCCATTTTCCATGGTTTGATCACAAAGGATCCTGATACATTTCGATTTTAATTTAATTTTTCATGTCAAAGTTATGACTACATTACTAATGCATATAGAATAAATCTCTTTTTGGCCACACTTAAGGATGTCACTTTATGATGGTTCATGGGGCTAGATAGAAATGCAATAGAAAATTGGGAAACCATGATGGAGAAGTTCTTGCATAAATATCAAGACTATTATCATGGAAGGAACATGAAAGGTGATGACATATTCCAAATGTCACAACAAGAGGATGAACCCCTTAAAGATTATGTTGAGATTTTAATTTTGTCTCAAAAAGTCACACCAAAACCGATTCTCTCCAAAGTCACATCTCTCAACTAGCCTTTGATGAAATATGTCAAATTCATAGGGACTACTCATGATGAACCATGAAGAAAACCATAGGTTCCAAAGCTCTAACTTGCACTAAAACATCTACAGGTGTCTCTAGAGTGGAGCTTAATAATCTCATATCAAATATATTAAATAATATATCAACATCCATCTTGCAACCTAGTTGGACACCTTACATATCAATAATAAACAAGAAGAATCAAATGTTGCTTTGGAAGATTAATGTCCATATTGTTGAATAGAAGAAGATCAATTACAAATATAAAAATATTGCTAGTATTTTCATGGAGAAGAATGGAAGACCTGATTTTTGCACTTTATAAGATGAGGAAGGTCAAGTATTTTTCATTTCCCAATGCAA
The DNA here is from genome assembly GCA_007258455.2 of Sequoia sempervirens. NCBI lineage: Eukaryota > Viridiplantae > Streptophyta > Pinopsida > Cupressales > Cupressaceae > Sequoia > Sequoia sempervirens. The sequence continues at coordinate 9,373 of VDFB02131330.1, read as the reverse complement.
ACCTTGGCAGTAGAGACAAGGTATGACTCAAGAACCTTTGTCTTACAATATTATATTTCTAGGAGTCAATTAAAATTTTCCTAATCAGAACAATACACCTTAGAATAACATGCCAAATCAACCATGGTCAAGCATACAATCATCCAATTGGACTCCACATTAGGGGATGTTGCAACAACAACCATATGAATCTCTAAATTATAATAAGTAGTGGTAATCATCTCAAAACCCATGGCCACAATAATGGTGAGGAAACCATCAATGAAATCATTCAAATGCAAGCTACCCATAGCCACAACAAGCCTTTCCATAGTAGCTATCCATTACACCAAACCCAATTACACCTACCTTGCACAACCAAGAGCACCTCAACTACCTACTCAACCTTGGGCGACCTTATCCTTGTACAGATCCATTAACAAAAAAAATCGCACATTTATGTCTCTGTTTTCTCAATTTGATTGTGCCTACAAATCCCAAAATTAAAATTCATAATTTCATCTTCTAGGTATCTTTTATATAGTTAAAAAAGTGAAAAATATTACATCATTTGATTTCAAAGTTGCATCAAAATCAACATTTTCAGGCTATGGGATCCTAGAATCAGTCATTTATTGCATTTCAAATCTAATATTTGTATTCAAAACTTGTCAAAATATTTTCAAATTTTTTGTACAGTTGCATTTTGAATTGAGAAAAATTTGGAAAAATATCATCTATTTAACTTGTTTGCAACCAGAGAAAGAAACATTAAACAACAACATAAAACTTTAGTCTTTTAATTTTTTGAGCCATAATCAAGGACTTAGATGCCTTGGGCGACCCTATCCTTATATAGGTGTCTCAAACAATTTTTCATAGGTTTATGTCTCTACATTATTAGTCTATTTCTACTTGCAATTGTTTGATTTGAAATTCTAGAAAAATGCTATGGCATGTACAAGAAAGGTGTAATTTTCTTGATTTGTTGCAAATTTGGGAAAAATGGTTACATTTCAGTATTGAAAATCATTAGATATGTAGGATAATTATTTACATTTTCTTAAGCATTGCATAAATTGGGTAGTTTAGTTTTCATTTTTGCACAAGTTCATAACTTTAGGTTGTTACAACACATTGCAAAATCTATAAAGCAAGTAAAGACATGTTTCCTTTTCAAATATATGGTTTTCATAGGGTATTGCATGGCTTGTATGATTGTAATCTCCCTAATTATAAGAACAATCTAAGGAAATGAAATGAAATCATTGATAAACATGTTAATCATCCTCCCAAAATCTCTCCTAATTATGAGAGTATTTTGGTGCAAGAGAATGAAATCATTGACACATTTCTTAATATAAATTTGCCTAATTTTCATTCATCTCCCAATATCTCTCCCACTTGTGAGAATTTTTTGGAGCAAGAGGATGCAATCATAGACAATCATGACAATCATATTTGTTCTTCTCTTGATACCTCTCCTACTTGTGACAAAGGTATCTTAGTGCTAGAAGACCCAATCATTTAGCGTCATGAGAATATTGTTTGTTTCTCTCTCCCCACCTCTCCCACTTGGGAATATATTGTTGGTAAATAGGATAAAATCATTGATACATTTCTTTCAAAATATAGTAAGATGGCTTGCTTAGATAAACACAATAAGGTCACCTCCCCTCGTTAGAAAATCATCAACAAGAGATAAAATTCATTGAAGTTAGGAACACACAAGTGACTATTAGGTATCCTTTGATTATTGGACCTCCTCAAACTCCTTGTGGACCTCCTAATATTCCTCTAATCACTAGAACTCCTAAGTCACCTCTCATTATAGGACCTCCTAAACCTCATGGCCATATCCTTAACATTGTAAGACAACTTACTAGTAATCATGTGTTGCAGAAACTAAGTTATCACACTATAGATCACACATATAATACTAGGAACAATAAACAACCAAAGAAAACTCCAACTTCCATTCCATTGTATCTCCCACCCAAACCTAATATTTTGCAGCATACTGACAAAGGATTTGATCTTGTTGAGAAACTTCTTAACACTCCTACAAAGATATCCTTGTGGGATTTGATTCAAACATCACTTGCTTACTATGACATGTTTCAAAATGCCTTACAAAATGTTGTTATTCCTCTTACTGTGAAACCAAATGATGTGGTAGCTTTTATTGAGAATATGAATCAACCTAATTTGGATATTGTCTTTCATCAAAGTGAGTTACCTCCAAGCTAGAAATGCAAAAACAAAGCTAAGATTAGGCATACCCTTGTTGGCAATGGTTCAAGGCTTAATGTTTGTAGTGTAAACCTTTTGGATAAAATTAGAGTGAACAGGACTAAAATCCAACTAGCAGATTTGTCTAATTGTGGTTTTGACAGTGAGGGAAAAAAACTACTGGGTGTGATAACATTACTTGTCAAAGTTGGATACATTACTTTACAAATTCCTATCCATGTCATGCCCCAAGATCTTTCATAAAATATTCTCTTGGGTAGACCATGGATTCATGAAATGAATGCAGTTCCTTCAACACTTCATCATTCACTAAAGTATGTATACAATGATAAGGTTTTAATGGTAAAAGTTGACCTTAAGTCTAAAAAATTGTTTACAAACTGAAACAGGAATGACAAATCATCTTACCACAATGATACCAACTAAAAAGGTGGAACCTTTTAAAGTTGAGGATAAAGATAGGTGTCTTTCAAATATGAAATTTTTTTTGGATTATGATTAGGGATCATTATATTTCATGCCTAATTTCATGGTAGAATACAAGATTACAAAAAAATCACAAAAAGAGAAAGAATTTGTGCTCATATCAACACAATCTGGCATTGAAACATCCAAGACATGTGATTTCAAAACTTCTAGTACTAAGGAAAACATGGATTACACATCTACCTATAGTGAAAGTGACTACAAAAAACAACCTTCCTCGAAATAAATGGAAAAACTTTATGAAAGAGGGTACCAACTGTTGAAACAATTTGGCTATAATGGAAAAGGATGTGGAGTGAAAGAACAAGGTATTCGTGTCTCCATAGATTCCACCACATATGAAACAACAAGAGGTATTGGTTATTGTCCTTCAAAATAAGTAAAAACATCAAAGAAACCTTCCCTTAATATCAAGCCATCATGCAAGATTTTCCTAAGACAACTTTAACCTTGGTGCATCTTGAGTTGATATACATGTGGAAATATGTTATTGGATATGTTTCAAAATGATGAGTCCCTAGGGGAATTTTTGGGTATGAATGATACTTTTCCTACTCATCATAATCAATAACATTAGTTGTTGCTCATTATCATGTGGTAGTTGTAGTGTCAAAACATGCTCACTATTAGCCATGAGGGTATAAATTAGGCTTTATGCAATCATATTTCATTTGCAAGGATCAACATATCATCCATTTTGGGCTCCATTTTACCCTACACTTGGAGAGGCAAGGGGTTAGGTAGCCTTTTCTTAGGTGTATTCCTTCTTGGGATCCCTCTTAATCTCCTTAAAACGTTAGTGTAGCAAGTACACTAACATTTTAAGAGGGGGCATATAGTTTTCCACTCATTGTTTGCATAGGAAATGGATCCTTCTTAGTGATGATAGTATGCATCTCTTGGGAAGAATGACATTTTCAACCAAAGTGTGGCCTTCTTAATCCATGTGACGTGTCTCCTTTGTGGTGATATTGGACTTGATGTCCCATAAGAGTGACTTTTCTTGGCATTAGACCTTATCTTTGGTGGTAACACTATGGTTGGCGTTCCCTAGGGTATGATTTTCTATTCTTCGACTAGTCCTCTCTTGGTGGTGATGTCATGTGTGATGTTCCATAAAGTGTGATCTTCATGTATTAAGCAAAACCCCTTTGATTGTTACCTTTTGTGCGGTGATATTATTACAATATCCCTTGAGCTTTTTAACCTTGGCATATTCTTCCCCCGAGAAATTAAACCATTTTATTTCATGGAACCTAGCATAATACAACTTGCTAGCCATGTGAAAACCTTTTTATTTTATGGAACCTGACATAATACAACATACTAGCCATGTGTAGCTTATTTTGCTTCACTTTGTTCATAGGGGCTAAACTTAGTGTAGCGTTGACAAAGCATCTTGTAGTACCTTATCAAGGTTGTCAGGGAGTATAACTCTTGGTATGATTGTTATGGGACCACCTTGTAGACCTAGTGTGGCCTCTCATATTACCTTGTCTTGGGGGCTCACCTAGTGAATATTAGACTTCACTAGCCCATGTGTCTCTTAGTTTGTGAGTCACCTAGAAAATATCAGACTTTTCTATTGTGCGAGTCATGAACACCTTTTAACACAGCCACCTAACATAATACAACTTGCTTTCCAGTGGATCCATGTTTTCCATGAGTGATGTGTTGCAAGGTGTGTGACCTTGGTATCCTCATGCTATGCAGTGCAACGCTTGAGTTGTGACATGGATTAACCACCTCCCTAGATTTATTAGCATTGGCAATTATATCTTGAGAACTAACAAGTTGATCTTTTGGTGCAATGAAAATTTTCCATGCAAAAATTGGTATTAGAGCCTAGGTCATGGGTTTGAACCCCTCGCATGTGCTAGGAGGATTGTTGCAAGGTGTGTGCCCTTGGTTTCCTTGTGCTATGTAGCACAATGCTTGGGTTGCGACATGGCTTAACCACCTCCCGTAGATTCATTAACTCTGGCGGTTGTATCAAGAATTAATAGGTTGATCTTTAGATGCAATGGTAATTGTCTATGCAACATGATGTGTATTAATTCAGTCCTTATGGGAGCATTCCTTTATTCAATGGATGTTGTTTGGTATTTGAAACAATTTAAGACCGAGACCTCTTTATCTTATTGACTCAAATCCTTTAGTACTATCCTTGTGTTTTTTTGTGTGTTTTTGAATTATTTTTACATCGTGTTTGTTTTAATTTCATCATTATCTATATGTTATGTTGCATCATATTTTTTCATTATGCATGCTTCATGTTTTCTAACATTTATGTTTATGCATCTTGTTTTACTGCATATAATACATGTGAGTGTTCCTTTGTGCTTATGTTGGTTTTCCATAGGATCTTGGATATTGGGGGCTTGTGCACTCCCCCTTGATCCTTAATCATCCTATTTCTTTAAAAAAATTGCATTTGAAACCTCTTGACACATATTTTTCTACTTTAGTGTGAGTTTGAGTGTAAGTTCACACGTGGAGGCTAAATGTAGAGTAGAAAATTGTATACCTTAACAATTTCACATTATGTTCTGTCCCCCTAATTTATTGGACTTAATTAAGCTCCTAGTTTTCCAAATTATTCATTCCAAATCCTATTTTTTGCCATTTTCTAAAGAAGCACAAGCATTAAACAAATGTATCTAATCATTAAACTATCCCCAACTTTGAGTGTCTTGGAAATTTGGGCTAGGACCTAGTTGCCCATGGGTGATTGAGTCCCCTTTCTTAGCTAGGAACTAAATTTAAATGTGTTTTTAGTGGAATTTTAACAACTAAAATTCAAATTATAAATGTCAGCTTTCAAGAACCAATTTTCAAAAAATTGGATAAAATGCCTATAAACACCTAGTCTTTTCATCATTTGAAACAAGACAAGAAAAACTACAATTGAGGAGTGAACCGAAGGAAATAGGGTGCTCCACCTTTTAGGAGATGGAACACAAGGGGGTCCTATTTCACTCTTAGTTCATTAAAGGAAACAAAGATCTCTCAACTAAGTGATTCAATTGAGGGAAGGGTATTACTACAAGGAGGGTTTCCTTAGGTGTGATTAAAAAGGGGGTTCACCACTAAGAAAATGATTAGAAAGAAAGGAAATGCAAACATGAATACACTAACCCTAGAAACTTAGAATATGAAATTAGATCACTAAGAAAAAAGATACGGGAAAGTACCTGGAGAATCAGAGATGACTAAGCAAGGCCTAAAAATACTAAAATTTGTTGCTTTTTATGTGCACTAGGACTCATACGCCAGACTGGACGATTTAGTCCTAGTCTAGGGTTTCTAAGTAGACTCTCAAATCACCTTGTGACCAATCTAAATATGCATAAATCTAGCAAAAAGGCTATACTAGGACTCATACACCCAGACAGTTGCAAAGTGTCTCGCTTTTTGCAAAGTGTCCCAAGTGAAGAATTTTGAACTAAAAATTTGTGAGCCTCTAAGTATAGATTAAATAAGTACTTTCCCACTAGTTTCATGTAAATAAGTTGGATATCTTGCACTAGATTTGAGTTTCTATGATCCTTGACAGCTTCTTGTGACAACTTTTGCAATTTTGGTACTTTTGAAGGCTTCAAATCCACTCTTTCTTTATAAACTTGCAACATACAAAGAGAGAGAAAAGTGTTGTTTTGTTAGAGAATGGGGATTTTCCTTGGTCAAAGCCCATTTTGGTAATCAAACCTTAATGATAAATGAAGCATGAATGAAATGAAACATAAAACATAAGATGAAACAATAGAACCTTGTTTGAAACCTTGTAGATTTTCAAAAAAGCATGAAGTGGCCTCAATGGATGTAGATCTTGATCATGATTCTTGATGAAAGATAATTCCTTTGAATATTTGAATTGATCTTGAACAATACATCACAACATTAGCTCAAAACCACATGTATGATGCATCAAGCCTTTGACATGATAATGGAACTTGATTGTTGCAATAATCTTCTATAAATCTTCCCTTGAATGCTCTTGAATACTTTATAATTCTCTTGTGAAATATTAGGATGCTTGATTCAAAATTGCTAGATGACTTCTAAACTTGCTAGGTGAAAACTAAGTGAAATAGCCTTGTATTTATACTTGTTTATGCCAAATTTCTTGAAATTACAACACTACAAGCTGACAAATGACCTAGGAGAATAAAATCCCACCAAGAATTTTATTTAAATTAGGTCTTGGTTAAAGTGGGACTCATACACCACCTTGGGCATATGATTCCTAGTGTCTTAAACAAGAGACATAAACTCCAAAAGGTGTCTTGTTTAATGTGAAATTTGAAATTAGGTCCCAAGACCTAGGTGGGACTCATATGCCCAAGGTGGTGTATGAGTCCTAGATCACTAGATCTAGGACACAACCTCAAAAATTAAATTATGATTGGTTATTTACTAAGTGTCGAGATTATCCATAGAAAAATGTATTTAATTAGGCTTGTGGATGCAAAATAGGACCAAATAAGGCATAAAGAAGCCTAGTTTTAGTAGGGAGGTCCCAAAAAAGTGTGAAAATGTAAAGGGATACATTTTCCTACAATACATTTAGCCCCCACTTTAGTGAGAGGAGAAACTTGCTTCAGTCACTGCAAAATGAACAAACTTGCATCAAGGAGGGATCAAGTGTACCAATGCTAGTGAGATAGGATGAAAAAGATCAAGAGGGTCAATCAAGCCCCCAAGATCAAGATCCTATGATAAACCAACACAAGCAAAAAATAACATGCATGTGAATGATATAAGAAGTAGCAACAAGGTACAAGCATACACTACCAAAGACATAAAGGAGAAAGAAAAACAAAAACAAAAACAAAAGGGGGTGGATCAAGCCTAGATCATTTGTCCAACATGATGTGGATTAGATATAAGTTGTTTATCCAAAAATGTTTTCAAGTGGAACATGATGTCTACTATGCAAACAAAATGCATGCTCAAAAGGGATAGTGGAACCTCAGGCCATCCACTAGGTGACCCTGGAGAGGTGAGACACACACCGTCTGTATCAGGCTCACACACACAAGTGGCTATGAGGAAAATAATGCTAAGTTTGGCTCCCATGCATAGCATACCAAGCTATACCTCCTAAAACTTTGATAAGGCACCCGAACAACACACAAACATCAAGACTTAGAGGGAAAGCAAAACTTTGTATGTGCTAACACTCATGAACAAACATGATGGCTCCACAAGAAAGCAAAGTGTGCTATGCAAGGTGGCCATATAATAGTTAGTGTAAATGCAACATAGTGTAAGTTACATTCAAAAGAGTTTTGCTTAGTTCATGTAAGGTCTCAACCTAAGGAACATCGTGCCTAATGTCTCCAAGAGAGGACCAATCAAAGAATAGAAGATTCACAACTTAGGGGATACAGTGTGTCGCATCAAGACACTAAGAGGAATATAATATGCTAAGAGAGATCACACTCTTGAAGCACATCACACCCAATGTCATCACCAAGAGAAACACACATCACATGAAGTAAGAAGACTACACAATAAAACATGAGAAATGAAAAAAGAATAATGTCAATATATGCCCCCACTTTAAAGAAATTTCTAAACACCGTGTTGTGAGCAATTACTTTAAAGTAGTGAATGCTAACAATAAAGAGGATATGAGAGCTTATTTGGAAATCCTTATGCCAATTCATATGTTTCCAAATGAAGCTACGTCATGAAAAGGGGTTTCCCCCAAAATGTAATGCTAAACATAGAAATAAAATTATGTCACATGTGACCCAACTTAAGGCATGTCATCCAAATCCCAAGCTTGCTCTTGTATATACATGGAAGGCAGTCAACTAGCCAAAAGAGACAACAATAAGTGTCATACAAGGACAAGGCTACCTAACTCCTTGCCCCCACTCAGTGCAGGATAAGGGTGATCCAAGAATGGATGATGATATGTCGCTCCTTGCAAAAAGGAAATTATTTACAATGAGTGTAAAACATGCAATAGTGGGTATGCTATGATCCTACAACTATTACATGGCAAGGAGCAGCAACTATTGTTATTGATTATGATTAGTAAACAAAGTATCAACTTGATGTAAATCTAATGATATATCTATTAGTTTAGGATGCACCAAAGTTAAAGTTGTCTTAGAAGAATCTTTCATAAGAGTGTTGACATTGAGCGAAGGCTTGTTTATTTCTTTCAAGGGACAATAACTAATACCATTAGTCATTTCTTGTGTTTTAGGATCTATAGGGACATGGATACCTTGTTCTTTAGCACCAATCCTTTTCGACTATACCCAAGTTGTTTCATAAGTTCATAACCTCTTCCATAAAGCTTGTTCACTTCTTTCAGATGCAGTGGTTGTTCATAATCAACTTCATTATGTGTATGTTGTCCTTTCTTCTAAAGTGGTTGAAGTGGGCGCTTTTGAATTTTGTATTGATATTACCACTTTTTCTTTTCCCTTTTTAGATTCCTTTTTTATGATCTTGTATTCTCCCATGAATGTAGGTCTGAAATCAAAGGTTTTCCAAGCATCTTCCAATAACTTTGTGACTTCTTCAATATTATTTTCTTTTTCTTTTTCTTGTATGGTTTCTACATGTGTGGTTGGTGTCAAGGGATATCTAATGTGCATAACCTCAAAAAACTTATCCTTATTTTCATGATCTC
>VDFB02131329.1:0-22670 GCA_007258455.2 Sequoia sempervirens | reverse complement strand
CTCAGATCTGATCCAAAACACTTCATAAATAAGCTCAAGGCATGAAACCCTTGAGGAAGCTCGAACGTGCTCTGCAATGAATTTCTTCAAAAATCTAAGAAGGGGCTACAAATCAAGGCTCTGATACCATGTTAGAAACCAAGATCTGAAATGCAAACCAAAAAAACCTTCCGCAGAAGAGAAAAATAGAAAAAGCAGAGCTATTGCAAAAAGATGTGCAACATAATATTATTCAGGAATTCATAATTACATGAGATAAATTGTTGTATAAAAGCAAAGTATGCATAACCCTAATCTTATCTTGAGCAACAAGATACCAACAAGATAAGATGAGAATAATTAACCTAGGAATTAAATATTACCTATAAAGCTATGTAAGTGCAATTAAATATTAATTATACCTAACATAGACATCATAGTGGACTTAACAACATGACATGGCATGTTGTCACTTATGGATGGTTTTTCCAGTTATAATCAAATCAAGATAGCTCTAGAGGACCAAGATAGGATAGCCTTCACATGTCGATGGGGAAAATTCTATTGAAACGTCATGCCATTCAAATTGAAGAATGCAAGAACTACTTATCAGTGCACAATGACAACAATTTTTCATGATATGATGCATACCTTCATGTAAGACTATGTGGATGATCTATTGGCCAAATCATACACTAGAGAAGGACACTTAGAGATCCTAGATAAAATATTTACCAAAATGGAGAAGTTTAATGTATAGCTGAATCCAAAGAAATGTGTGTTTGGGGTGACTTCAGCCAAACTCTTGGGATATATAGTTTTAGAAAAAGGAATTGAGGTAGACCCAACAAAAGTTAAAGCTATCATGGATATTTTTCCACCCAAAAACATCAGCCAAATATGATCTCTACAAGGGAGATTCCAATCAATCCAAATATTTATTTCACAAATGGCAAACAAGACCCATCTTTCACTCACTTGCTACACAAAAATGTTTCTTTTCGATGGGATGAGAAATGTGAATAGGCCTTGAACAAATTAAAACAATATCTAATGAGTCCACCTATCTTAATACCACCAGCAAAAGGAAAGCCACTCTTATTATACATTGCAACAACTGAGATATTAATGGGAGCCTTGTTAGCACAAGAAGATTCAACAAGAAAAGAAAGAGCAATTTATTACATCAGCAGGATGCTAAATGGCTATGAAATCAATTATACATCCATTGAAAAGGCTTGTTTGGTAGTAGTGTTTGCCACTCAATAGCTATGAAACTACATGCTAACTCATACCATCAAGTTAATAGAAAAAATAGATCCACTAAAATACCTCCTCAACAAAGCTAATCTAACCAGAAGACTGTCCAAGTGGGTTATGATACTAAGTGAATTTGACATCCAATATGTGGATAGGAAAGCAATAAAAGGACAAGTAATTGCAGACTAGTTGGCTGAAGTGCCCCTACCAGATGATCATTCTCTACACATTGAGTTTCTAGATGTTGATGTCCTCACCTTGACTACACAACAATGGACATTATACTTTGATGGATCACACACACAACATGGATCAGGGGCTAGAATCCTATTTGTCACTCCACAAGGACATACCGTTCTGAAATCATATAGATTGATTTTCCCTTGCACCAACAACATGGTGGAGTATCAAGCATTAATCATTGGCATTAAAACAACAATAGAATGGAAAATACTAGAATTACAAGTCTATGGAGATTCTCAATTGGTCATTAACCAAGTCAATGATGATTATCAAACAAAGGATGACAAATTGATGCCCTACAAAAGAATGATTGATGATTTTAAGAAAAAATTTGTTGATATAAAATTTGAGTAGGTTTCCAGAGTGCATAGTAAAGTTGTCGATGCCATGGCCACTATTGCTTCCTTATTACAAATTCTAGAGAAAAAAAGTTGTTATGAGTTTTTTGTGGAACAACTATTTACCCCTACTTATGATGATACTGAGTCCCAAGTTATATGTCACTTGGTTGATGTTAATACCTCAATCTATGGTAAAATTTATACCTATCTAAAAGAAAACAACCTTCCACTTGAACTATCCTGAAACCAAAAATGAAACTTCATTGGCCAAGTTGCCTGACATAATCTTATCACGGATGTACTTTATCGATGAGGTCTTGATGGAACTCTCCTCTAATGTCTAGAATGTGATGAGTTTGAAATGGATTTATAGGAAGTTCATGAGGGTATTTGTGGAACTCATTCAAGCAATTTAACATTAGCCAAGAAACTCCTCCATTTAGGGTTTTACTAACCAAAAATAGAGGAGGAGTCTTCAATTTGTCAAGAAATTCCAAAAGTGTTAGATTCATGGCAACCTCATTCATGCACCAGCACAAGAGCTTCAACCATTCACATCAACATGGCCCTTTTTTCAGTGAGGACTAGATCTTGTAGGTAAAATTCATCCACCTTCATCAAAAGGACACAATTTTATCATCACAACCACATAATAATTCACAAAGTGGATTGAAGCTATTCCTCTAATCACCATCATAGGAAAGAAAATTTCATCCTTCATCCTCAATTACATCATCTGTTGGTATGACATCCCTCAATCCATTGTCATTGACAATGGAAGACCATTCAAAAATCAAGAGATGCAAGAATTGTGTGAGAAGTTCAATATCTAGCATCACTTCTCTACACCATAATACCCTTAAGGAAATGGTCAAGCAAAGACCTCGAACAAAACTATTTTGAAAATATTGAAGAAAATGGTCAATGATGTTGGACGTGATTGGCACATCCAATTAAACCCTACTTTTTGGGCATCCCAAACCAATATCCGTACACCAATAGGAGCCACACCATATGCTCTTGTATATGGATCTGAGGCCACTGCACCCATTAAGGTTGAATTACCATCACTTTGTGTGTCATTGAAGGGTATTATCTCTGATGAGGACTACTAGGTATGTAGATTGCAAGAGTTGGAACTATTGGATGAACGACACCAACATGTAGTGAACCACCTAAAATCCTAACAACAACAAATGTCCATAAGCTATAATCATAAGGTCAAACCTAGAATATTTCAAGTTGGTGACTTGGTATTGAAGGAGAATTTGCACAATTAGCAGGATAGGGAGAAGAAACGAAAGTTTGAACCAAATTGGTTAGGTCACTTTTTCATTGTGTCAGTCTATGGATCAGGAGCATACTAGCTATCCATGCTGGAAGGATACTTATTTGAGGAGCCCAAGAACAACCTCCATCTAAAGAAATTATACACATGATTCATCTGATGCATCATAAAAATCTTGAAGAAATCCAAAAATATTAGAAAAAGTCCTAAAGAAATCCAGAAAAAATAGACAATGTCCTGAAGAAATCCGAAAAAAAAATCATAAAATCTAAAAAAAGTGTAATAAAAGAAAGTAGTGAAAACCTAGCAATAGGTGCTATTTGTGATGGGCTAGCTTCTTCCTCTATTGGAATGTGTGTCGACCATTGGCTCTTCATTATCATTATCCACATCTATCATTTGAGCCTCATGTACATATTTGAGTGTCACGGTCGTGTCTCACCTTGGCTTGGATATCATTGTACATATCCATAATAAATCAGTTTGTTTCCACTAGGGGAAAAATCCTGAACTCACTAGGGGCAATCTATCTTTGAGCTTAAAATGATAGACAGACAACAATACAACAACATGATAAAAAACACAACGATCAAGTGAGTTGCAATGTTGAACATCAATCATAATAAAAAAAACCAACCATCTGAACCAACAACAACAAGATCAATCAAAAAAAATCTCATTTGGTGGCCATCCTCTGAGTCAATGTTTAATCACTTTGGCATGATTGTTGTTATCATTTCTCTAGAGCAACTCAAGGATGTCAAGAACTAGAGAACCTATGATCGAGAATGATTTTTTTTTTTGTATATTGTTTGTGAGTTGATCATTATTAATATATGAATCATCATGGGATGTGCTCTACAAAGTATCACCGATGACATTCCCAATTTGCATAGGAAAATGATTAACTCTTGTCTATTTATGCAATAAATGCTTAGGTCATCTCAATCCAATTATACCTAGATGCTTGTGTTAAATTTCCCTATCAAATATCATGAAAGAAGTACTCAAGTCATCATGGTCTAATTATACCGTTGATGTTTGTACTTACTTTCAACATTTCAAAGGCTCAATGATGATACCAGGCACAATTAATTAATTACTAGGATGACAACATTGCATTATTAGGTTTGTATGTTTAGGCTGTATTCATACTAAGTGCTACATTTGTATTTATAATTTTTTTCAGGGCTAGTACAATTTTATGAGTGATGTTATCTCTATCATTAACAGATTGAGTGCATTTGACATTAACAAAAATATCATTTGCATTTAGATGCATAGGCATTAGGATTTCATTCACATTATCACATCATTTCATATTCCATCTAGTCATTAGGTCACATATTTGCATCATGAAAATCCAAAAGCAAAGCATTATCATATCATTTTCTATGCATTCATTTTCCATTAGGTCATATAAGTGCATCATAAAAAATCCAAAAATAAATAAATTATCATATCATTTCCATCCATATACACATTTACTCATACATTTTCATTACAAAAAATCCAAAAATAAACATTTTCATAATCCATTGCATACATGTGTTCATACATTTGCATCAAAAAATTACAAAAGAATAGAGTACAATGCATCTCATACATCATAATAAAGCACAATCCATGGGAATACATAGAATTATGCATTATCATTCAATCATTCCATCCATCCATGTATGCATTAACAATATCATCCATTCACCCATTTTCATTGCATCATACATTTGCATCCGAAAAATACAAAAAAATAGCATCCATCACATTTCATTCACATAATAAGATTCATCACATATATCATATAGACATCATTCATAAAAGCATCATAGAATCATAACACATATTGCATCCATAACCTATCATATCATCATCATATAGAACATCACATAGCATACATAATAAGAAATCTAATGCATCCAACATGATCAACACACACAAGCATATAGATCAACCATCATCATCGTTGCATATATATCTCAAAATAATGTCAAGCGTACAAGGATGTATGAGTATGAAGAGGTACATCATAAAAAATGATAGTGAATCATCAGTATCAATGTATACATGTCCAAAATACAACAAACATCATGTATTGGAGCTATGTAGTGCTCCCTCAAGATGGTGCCAACATCTATGGACCTGTGCTTCCCCCACCTGATGGAACTGTGCCTGGATCTCATGGAAGTGGCTGAGCCACACCTCTACTAGTAGTCCTCATATGAGTATGACTAGCAGACTATGAGTAGCTCTCACAATACTTGTAAGCATCTTTTTCAAAATCTGCAAACAAACTACACTTCAAGCATGGATTAGTGTTATGCAAACTCTACTAAAATGCCTCTATGAAATACCTTAGAAATGCTTCCAAATGCAGCAAATGATATTAAAAAAAAGACCAAAGCATTATGAAAACAAAACCAAATTACCTATTCCATAGTTGGATTGGTGTCACTTGTGCTAGTGACCCTTTCCCAATCCTTGATAAAAGCTCAAATTGAAAATGCTATGAAGATGGTGGAGTGATGATGAACAAGATTAAATCTCAAGTGAAGAGAGTAACCTTGCATGAAATTGTGAAGATTGTGAAGATTGTGAAGGATTTTGCTTGAGGATGATGCTTGTATTTAAAGATTTTCAAAATGTTGAATGTTGAAGAGGGACCAATGTGGGATCAAAAACAAGCCAATGAATTGAGAACACTTGTCATCATGTGATTAGGTGATGTGTGTGCAAGATTTGGGAAGAGTGCCCAAGAGGGGGAAATTTTGAATTCAAATTTGCAATTAATTTTGAGAGGGGGACAAGAAAGAAGAGCAATAAATGCCCTGTTTGACTTGTCATGTTGAGGGAAAATGATTGTTTTAATAAATCAATAAAATTGATTTATTGTGCAAGTGGGATGGGATTAGCCTTAGATTAGGATTAGATTAATTTAATGCTGATTATGCTGATTTAATGCTGATTAACTGATTTGACTTTTTGGACTTTGATATTCTGATTTATTTAAATCCAGAAAATGATGGAAAATGTATGATTTGGATTTGATTTAAATAAAGTCCTGATTTATTGGATGAATGGAATATGATTATGCATGATATAAATTTGACGTGTCTACATTTTGCCCCTCTTTGAAGCAATGTACTTGTTGCGTTGGTTCAAAGAATAAACTTGCTGCAATCGAAATTTAAAAAAATTCATGATTTTTCAGATGCCCCAGCGGAAAGAAGTACACTGGTACATTGCCCCCTCGAGAGATCGAGCGAAAAGATTCGATTTGAGGGTCGATCTCGCGATAAAGGATTCAAAATGGGTGGTTATGGATGGCAGTGCAAAATGAGATGATTTTTAAGATGCTTAGAATAACAAATCTATATTATCCTAAACAACTTAAATGATGATATGATATGAGATGGATGAGATTGATGATGTGATATGAGATGGATGAGATTGATGATGTGATATGTTATGATTATGCAACAGATGATTTATGAGATGCTTAGACTAACAGATCTATATTATGATGATGATTATGCAATGCATGTGAAATGATCGATGTTTCCTATGATGTATGATATGGATGATATGTGATATGCAGTATATTGATGGTTTGCAGATGCAGGATGGATGCATGATGGATGCATGATGTTAGTGCGGGAATGAGATGATGACAAGAGGATCCAACAAGTCCATGATTGGTCGAGACTTTATTAGCGATGATGATGATAGATGAAGACAGATGGATGATTTGCTTATCAAGGATTGGGATTTTCAAAGGGTCACTTACTTTATTTTTGATAACACGCCTAAGTACGATGCATCAAGGTATAAAGGACCAGGATGGCGTTGTACTTAGTGTGATGGACTTTGACTCGACAAAAAGATAGGAGGAATCTTGTTCACACTTGACATACGGATACCTTGCTAGGATGCACTTTAGAAGTCTCAAACATCTCGGACCAAAACATGGAAAGGTATAACCAATCAATGCAATAGTCAACAAGCTATCTGAAACCTCCTCCATACATATCTAACAAAGCAAGTATTCGCCAAGTTATTTTACAAGAACGTCCAACAAGCACAGCAAACAAAAGAATGATGATCGTTGCCCCATTCCTATCTCTCTAAATCCTTCGTTCGGATATCATCGAGAGGTCCTTGGAATGAGCGCAATAAGATAAATCAAAAGAAAAGATCAAGTACGCAAACAAGCCAATGTTCTTCATACCTCTAGCCAAAGGAATGTGTTTCAAAAGATGGGAGCCAAAACTCATTGCCAAAAGATAATGTCCATTGTCGGAACGGATCCTAGGACATGTTAATGACACGTCATTTTGTTTACCCAAATTGGTTGATTTGATAAAAGTGCCCATTGTCGGAACGGATCCTAGGAAATGCTTTGTATCAAATGATGATGAAATTGATTTATGATTTATATGCCATTGATAAGAAAAGAGTTGACCAACTTGCTTGCCGACAGACCTATACTTGAGATTTTGACAGTTTAGGTTTTCACATTTGACTGCTAGACTTGTTTCTGACTGTTTTACCAAAGGTTGAGGGTGATGACGATTTATTATGGATGATTGATTATTGCGAGTGTAAGCGAGATGAGGTGGATGGATTTTTTTCAAGTATTTGGATGTTTTTGGAATTTTGCAATGTTTTGAGGCTGTTTTTGGTAATTTTTTGAGGTTTTACAAATGTTTTGATTTTTTGATTTTTCAATGTTTTGGGATTTTACGAGATTTTGACCAAGAGACTAAACCTAAAGACCTATCCTAGGGCCTGGGGCTTATCGATAGATTAGCCTTGCCCTCGTTATACTTGAGAGACCGCGTGGATTCATTTGACAAGCACGACCGATTCACCAGTTGAAGATATACATGATGAAATGTGAGTTTATTATGGCGGCAGACTCCTATAGGACTGACCTAAATGTCACCGAGAGAGGGATAATCAAAGATCAACCTTGCCCTCGTTGGGGCTCGAGCGGCGTATGGATTCGACAAAGGCGATCTGTTTTGGATTTTGAAATGTTTTGAATGTTTTTGGATTTTACGATTTTTTACGTGTTTTGGATTTTTCGATTTTTTAGAATGTTTTGGATTTTTGAGTGGTACGATGTTTTTGGATTTTCTGATCATTTTGATGTTTTGGATTTTCTGATTTTAGGACTTTAAGATCATACCACGAATCCAGATCCGATGAAGCGATGCCCAGTACAATAGACTACTCAGATAAAGCCCGGGACAAAGCCCGACCTTGAGAATGGAGCGAGTAAAGTACTAGGAAGGATCATGGTCTGGAAACCTGAGACCAAAGCTATATGAGATGCGGATGTGGGCGGATGAGTGATGGATGGAGATATGGATGTGATGGACGATGGAAGCGAAATGGAGGGATAATGTAGATCGAGCCATAAAGATCCTGGTGGATGGAAAGTGCTTATTTACACAAGGCGCCTGTTTGCCAGGTTTTCACCAAGGTACTTGCCCAAAGTGCCACGGAAGTGGTTTTCACTAGAGGACGATTTTTTTCTTTACTGTACGATCCTTTTACGATTTTTGGATTTTTTGCTTTTTTTTGATTTTTTTCTTTGTCACGAGGCGCTGTTGCGGAGTTTTCGCCCGAGAGTAACCATTTTGAGGACTTTTATGATTTTTGGATTTTTGGTTCTATACAGCCCGAAAAATTAGGCATAAAACTTTTGAGATAAGGGCTATTCATGGGCTCCTGCAGAGGTTCCCCTTCGGGTGTTGATAGCTGATATGCCCCTGATTTGTAGCTTGCTGTGACAATGAAAGGCCCTAACCAATTGGGTTCGAACTTTCCTTTGCTGCTGGGATTTAGGACATTCTTCTGATTTTCTTTTAAGACTAATTCTCCAACTTGGAAAGTTCTGCTTCTGATTTTCTTGTTGTAGCTCCTTTTCAGTCTATTCTGATACACTTGCAGATGGTTTAAAGCATCCAAACGTCGCTCGTCCAACAGTTCCAGCTCATTCAGTCTTGAAACTCGATACTCTTCGTCTGTGATGAGGTTTTGCAATGATACTCTGAGGGATGGTAACTCGATCTCAATGGGCAAGATGGCCTCTGATCCGTAGACCAAGGAAAATGGTGTGGCACCAGTGGGTGTGCGGATCTTTGGTTGATAAGCCCAAAGGGCGAGGATAAAGCGAAATGCAGTCCGACTGCGTCATTGTTGTTTTCTTAAATTTTGAGGATGGTTTTATTTGTAGCTTACGCTTGGCCATTTGCAGCAGGGATAGTATGGGGTGAAGCGATGTTGGATTTTGAATTTATCACATAGGTCCGCGGACTTCTGATTTTTGAATGGTGTCCCATTATACGAGATAATAGCATGGAACACCATAGCGGCATATGAGATAGTTCGGGATGAACTTTGAGATCTGCTTTCTGTTATGTAGGTCATAGGTATGGCTTCAACCCACTTGGTGAAGTACTCAGTTGCAGTTATAATGAATTTGTGGCCGTTGGATGAGGTGGGTGTGATTTTCCCAATGAGATCGAGTCCCCACTGTGAAAAGGGCCATGGTGTGATGATTGGATGAAGCTCTTGAGCTGGAGCATGGATGAGGTCCCCGTGTTGCTGACACTGTAGACACTTCTTGACGTATTCATGTGCCTCTCTGTCCATGGTAGGCCAGTAATACCCACTCCTCAACAATTTCTTAGACAGGGTCATGCCACTCGAATGAGAACCACAGATGCCGTTGTGCACCTCAGTTAGGGCAGTCGAAGCCTCCTCAGGGTTAAGACATCTTAGTAAGGTTCCTTCTATGCTTCTACGATAAAGGGTTTCTCCTAAAATGACAAAACGAGATGCTTTCTTGATAAAGGTTCGTCTAAGGCTTGAACGCAAATCGGCGGGAATGATACCTATCCTAAGGTATGTGTAAATGTCTTGGTACCACTGATCATTTGGACCAACGATTTCGCACACAAATTCTGACTCTGGTACCTTGAATGCTGGTACGAGAAGCTGCTCTACCAAGAAGTCGTATTTCGGAACATTTTGAGGGATCTCTAAGAGTGATCCAATAGTTGCCATTGCGTCTGCTGCTCTGTTGTTGGTTCTTGGTACTTGCTCAAATGTGATGTCAACAAAATATTCCTTGAGATTTTCCACCAGCCTTTTGTATGGAGTTAGCTTATCATCCTTTGTTTGGTACTCATTGTTCACTTGATTTATGATAAGCTGTGAATCTCCATATACCTTCAATGCCATAATGTTCCACTGTACTGCTATCCTGAGACCTATAGTTAAAGCCTCGTATTCTGCAATGTTGTTGGTACAAGGGAATGCTAGTTTGTATGATCTTGGTATACAATCCCCTTGTGGAGTGATGAAGAAGATACCAGCTCCGGACCCATGTTGTGTGTAGGAGCCATCAAAGTATAGTTTCCAATGAGTAGCTATGTCAATGTTGAAAATGGATTCATCTGGAAATTCTGAAACAAGTGGGCTCTCCGCATAGATAGGTGCATCTGCCAGTTGGTCTGCAATGACCTGTCCCTTGATTGCCTTGCGCTCCACATACTCAATGTCATATTCTGATAATATCATTACCCACTTAGCCATTCTTCCTGTAAGCATTGCCTTTGAAAGAAGATACTTTAAGGGATCAATTTTAGCTATGAGTTTGATCTTGTGTGCCAACATGTAGTGTCTGAATTTTTGGGATGCAAACACCACTGCTAGGCAAGCTTTTTCAATGAATGTATAGTTTAACTCATGGCCCACCATTGTACGGCTGATGTAGTATATGGCTCTTTCTATTCCATTTTCATCATGTTGTGCTAGGAGAGCACCAAGGGCTGCTGCAGTTGCTGAGATATAAAGGATCAATGGTTTGTTCTGAATTGGAGGCCTTAGTACTGGAGGTGTTAACAGATATTCCTTGATTTTGTTGAAGGCTTGTTCACATTTGTCATCCCATTTGTACGTTACCCCCTTGTGGAGTAGGTGAGAGTAAGGGATTTGTTTGTCTGCTAATTGTGCTATGAACCTGCGAATTGACTGAAGCCTGCCTTGGAGACCTCTCAGTTGTTTCAATGTCCTAGGAGCTTCCATTTCAAGTATTGCTTTCACCTTTGCCGGATCAATCTCAATGCCTCTCATTGACACTATGTAACCCAACAACTTTCCTGATTGTACGCCAAAGACACACTTCTTGGGATTCAAACGAACCTTGTATTCTTCTAGTCTGTCAAAGATAGCACTCAAGACCGATATATGATCCTCCTTCTTTTTGGATTTTCCCAGGATGTCATCAACATAGTCCTCAACTGTTTTGTGGATCATGTCATGGAATATTAGTGTCATGGCCCTTTGGTATGTGGCCCCGGCGTTCTTTAAGCCGAATGGCATTACGTTCCAGCAGTATGTTCCCCATGGGCAAGTGAAAGCCGTCTTGTGTTGATCTTCTTTTGCTATCATAATCTGGTTGTATCCTGAAAATCCGTCCATAAGTGATAGCATCTCATGCCCTGCTGTCATGTCTACAATCATGTCGATGTTGGGGAGCGGGAAATCATCCTTGGGACATGCTTTGTTCAAATCTCTGAAATCCGTACAGATTCTTATGGCTCCGTCAGGCTTTGATACGGGTACCAAGTTCGATACCCATTCTGGATAATCAATTGGTCGAATGAATCCCACATCTAATAGCTTTTTGAGCTCCATTTTGACTAACAAAGCAATTTGAGGATGCATTTTGCGAAGCTTCTGTCTCACAGGTTTAGCTTTAGGATAGACTGCCAAGTGATGAACCACTACCTCTGGATCCAATCCTGGCATATCAGCATAGGTCCACGCAAAATTTATCTTCCTTTCCTTTAAGAAGGTAGCCAACTCCTCTTGTTCTTTGCATAATAATGACTCAGCGTAGAATGTAATATGAGGAGTTTCTTGTGTTCCCAGATTGATGGGGTTGCACTTTTCTGCTAGCATAGCTGACTTTTCTTGGTGTATAGCTGTAAGAGGAAGATTGAATCCCCCATCCTCAGGCGCCTCAGAGAGGTTTTCACCATTGGATGCGTCCTTTCTTTTTACTTTTTTAGAGTCGGAGAGTGCCACAAGGTGGTTTTCACTCAAGGACTTGGAGATTATTCTCAATTTTTTATTTTTGCGACTGAGGGATTCAATCGTTTCTCCATAGTATGCATGTGTATCCAGCTCTATGATAAAACCTGCCTTATGATCCCCACATGGAATGTCATCCCTAAGTCCCATGAATTCCGAGAGCGCCTTATCGTTTTCAAACATGTCAAGAATTGGTGGTCCTCGTTGGTCGTAATCAATCAGTTGGGGATAGACTAATCGGATTTCATTGCTTTGGTTTTCAGACTCATAAGACAAGGTGCTAATCATAAGGACATTAGTATCCTCAAACAACAAAGGTAATCCTATTTCTGGTGACTCAGTTAAATCAGTGGGCATTCCTAAAGTCATGGAGGATTTTGGAGTAGCTACAGATTCCTGAGGAGGCGTTCGGTTCCGTCTATCCTGGGCACCTCGACCAAGTACAGTTACCTTAGGAGTAGGATGACCAATGCCAAGATTTTTTATTTGCTTCTCAGGTATAATGGGTATTACACGCCCGTTATTATCTTGGCCTAACCCTTGGTTCCGGTTATAGCCCATCAAGAGCATCAGCTTCATACCTTTGTTTCGTTCATCCATAGGCAATTCAACTGCCGGTATATCATCTCGATAAAGGAGATGAGATAGGTCCCCCTCTAATGTTTCCTGACCAAGATCTCCTGCACTTGTGAAGGTAGGGTTTCGTTCATAGGATCCTTGAGATGTTGAAGCTTCTTGTGATTGTGGTCGTCCTCTTGATCTAGGAGATTGTGGTAGCTCTCCTACTACAAAAGCATTCTTAGGCATTGAATAGTTTCCACAACCATCATCTTGTATTATAACTTTGATATCAGAAAAGGCGGGGATGGCGGGGGTGGAGGGTGTCTCTGTCACAGAAGTGAGAGTGGCGGGATCCACGTAAGGTGTTGATGGGCCTTCATCGTTCTTGGGTACTTGCGGGATCTTGTAGTATTTTGCCTCTAGATTTTTGCAGTAGGCAAATGGCTCAGGATCTCCATGGATAGTAACCTCTTGACCTTCATGTGTGAATTTCACACATTGATGAAAGGTTGAAGCTACAGCTTGCATTGCATGTATCCATGGTCGCCCTAGGAGAATGTTGTATGGTAAATCGAGGTCCAAGACCTGACAGTTGGTTTGCATGATGGCGGGTCCAACCTGGACAGGAAGCTGAATGGTGCCTTGGGATACCCTTTCCTGGTCATCGTATGCTCTTATTGTGATGCCTTTTCCTTTGTCAATTGAATCCTCTGAAATGTTCAAATTCTTTAGAAGCTTTAAGGAGCAAATATTTAAGCCTGCACCTCCATCCACCAAGACTCTCTTGACTTTCTTTTTATTTACGTACACCTCCAGATGAAGTGCACGGTTGTGAGATGGTTGTGTGGGGAAGTCTTGTTCAGAAAATGTAAGAATGTTAGGTGTGGTGATATTTGCGACCATAGCTTGGAATTGTTCTGCATCTAGATCTGCGGGGACAGTAGATGACGCCAAAGCTTCTTCTAGAATCTTTTTGTGTGCAGATGAGATTTTGAGTAACTCCATGATGGAGATATGTGCAGGGGTTCTTTTCAATTGATCCAAGACATTATAGCCACTAGGGTTAGACCTTGGATTGGATGTGGAATTTCTGCTTGGTTGGGATGGTGCTGCAATGGTAACCTTTCCACCTCTTGTGGTGACTCCACAATCGGCTTGGGCCCCTTTGATGGTGATGACTCCACAAAACTCATCTAAACAAGCAACAACACCCTCGTATGTGTGGTTGACATTTTTATAAGCCCCTTTTCCTTTGTCTTGATCTTTGTTTCCTTTGTTACCATGATTCGGCATCGGATTCGTGTAAATCTTGAGATCTTTGTTTCCTGATGGTGCTTCCACATCTATGATTTTGTCATCTATGAGGTCTTGAATTAGATTTTTGAGCCTCATGCAGTTGTTTGTCGTGTGTCCCTTGAGTTTGTGGAAGTCACAAAGATAATTCTCATTATACCATGGTGGCTTGACCGATGGTTCTTGATAATTATTATGTGTAGGGACCGTTATCAATTTTTCATCTACCAATCTTTTCATGATTGCTTCAGCAGGTTCCCCAAGGAGTGTGTATTTTCGTTTGGGGAAGAACTTGTTTCGCTGTGGTCTCCCTGATTATCAATGTTGTTTGTGTTTTGGTTATGGGATGGTTGGACCACAGTATTGACTTGTCGATTGCTTTGATTGGTATTTTGGTGTTGTTGTTGTTGGGATGGTGGATTGTTCTTCCGTGGGGCACTAATGACAACTTTGGCGTCAACAACACCATCATTGGTTACATTACGATTCTTTGCCCATGTTCGTGGTTTGTCATGATAATTGGATGATGAGCGGCCTTCTTGATATGATGAAGTTTCTCCCTGCGTGGCAAGGGCTTGTTCGATATTGAGCGCCCTAGGTATCAATTGGTCGTAAGTGGTGATGTTTTGCATTTTGAGGTGGAAGGCCAAGGGCCCATCAAGATTCGCAATGATAGTTCCCACTTGTTGTTCTTCAGGCATGGACCACTTGCTTTGATTAGCTTTGGATCGCCATCGTTGTAAGAAAGCACCGAATGATTCATTTTTCCCTTGTTTGAGAGATGATAATTCCTGTAAGCTAACCTCCATGGGAGTGTTGAAGGAATAATTATGTATGAAGGCATCCACGATTTCCTGGAATTTTTTGATTCCAGAAAGTCGAGAAAACCAATCAATAGCGTTTCCAGCCAAGCTTCTTGGGAATAATCTCATCAAGTACGTTTCGTCGTGAGCCACCTCCATGCAATGTACTTGAAATTCCCTGATGTGATCTTCAGGGTTACCCGTTCCGCGATATTTGTCAAATTTAGGGATCTCAAACCCTTTTGGGAATGGTTTCATTTCTACGCTCCTATCAAATGGATAAGGGCATAGGTTTTTTTGTGGTTTTGGTGTCTTTCCTGATTGAAGGTCAAGCACTTGTTGTGACAGAAATTTTATTTGTGCGGTGACATCCAATTGTGGATCAGGAGGTGGAATGAAGGTGTTCTGGGGGGGTGGAGTGGGTGTTTGAATGGGTGGAATGTTTGCTTGTTGTGCCATGTATGCTTTCAACAACGCTTGTTGTTGATCTTGTTGTTGTTGCGCTAATAGAGCTTGTTGTTGTGCTTGATGTTGTTGGTCCAACAATGCTTGTTGTTGGTCAGCTAGGGCTTGTTGGGCTGCTTCTTGTTGCTCTTGGTATTGCTCTAACGCTTTCTGATATGCGAGTTGTTGGGCTGCTTGTTGTTGTGCAAAGTACTGCGCTTGTGCTTGCACTCGTGCTTGGGCATCTTGGGCATCTTTTGCAGCTTGAGCAGCTTGTGCGGCTTGTGCAGCTTGTGCGGCTTGTGCAGCTTGTGCGGCTTGTGCAGCTTGTGCGGCTTGAGCAGCTTGTGCAGCTCGTTGTTGTTGTTGCAACAAAGCTTGGGCTTGTGCTGCTTGTTGTGCTTGTTGTTGTTGCAGCAATGTTTGAGCTTGATTTTGCTGTGAAGCTTGAGAAGCGTGTGTGGCTATAGGCGCTTGCCGAATTGTTTGATATTGTTGGAGCAATTGTTGGTATGCTTTGAATGAAGCATTGTAATGGCTTACTTGGCTTGGTCGCAGTGGTGGTGGTGGTGGGATCGGAATTGTGTTGGAAGTTTGAGATGTGTTTAGAGCGATGGTGGGAGGATTGCGATGTAAGGGGTATGATGGGGGTAGTGGAAGTTTGAGGTATAGTGGATGTAGTGGTTGGAGTGAATGTGGTGATAGGTGCATTTTGGATGGGTGAAGCGATAGGAATGGTGGGACTAGGTGAAGTGGTAGGAATGGTAGAGATGAGCGAAATAGTGGGTATTTGAGAGACCATATTTTGATTAGCTATCATGTGTTGGTTTGATGTGGATGGTGTGTTTGAAAGATGCGATGTACCCCCTTGGTTGGATGAATTGATTTGGATGGGGTGATTTATGTTAGGGAAAGGTGGAAATTTAGGTAAAGGGGGGATCCCTAAACCAAAATATGGTGTTGACGTGGTGGGAGGTGTGAATGGTTTGAATGGTGGAAGATTTTCTTGTGCAAATGAAGAGACAAATCCATAAGGTCTCTCTATTTCGGACGAGCTTGCTTGTACCAAAGGTCTAGACACTTGCGTGTCAAGAGAAAATGATGTGGTGGTATGGTAAGGAACCTCAGATGTATCGATAAATCCAAGTGGGTTGTAAAGTGGGTTTTGATGCGTGTTGAAGAGGGTATCATCCTCATTGATAGTAGGTTCTATGGTGGCAATGGAAGTGGTTGATTGCGGAAGGGTGTTTTGGTCATTTGGTACAAGAAGCTCATCCTCAATAGTGTTGAGAATTGATGGATTTATTTTAGCCATTGCGCGAAGAAACTTTTGTAGTTTTGGTTGTTTGAGCATCTCAAGAACTTCTTCCTCACTTAATTCTGTTGGTGTGATGTCTTCCACCAAGACCTCTTTTTGTGGATCGTGTGTAGTGATAGTGAGGTCTGGAAGTGGTGTGTTTTGGATTTCTGGAATGTTTTGGCTTAGATCACTTGTGGTTGATGTTTCTTGATTTAACTCCATGTTCCTCTTGTGTTGTGATCTTGTTTGAACCATAAAAGAGCAAACTAGGATGTGTAAAAGATCAAAGATGTGAAGATGAAAGGTGTATGATATATGGGTGAGAATGGAAGTTTTGAATTTGTATTGAAAATCTTGATGTGATGCTAGGTACTTTGGGTTTGCTTTGATTGATGTTTGTTTGATGTTTAGACTTTGAATTCTATCTTTTGAATGTTGATGTTTGAGCAAGAGATATCCCCAAGATGTTTGAATGATGATCTAAAAAAGATAACTAATGCTCATAAAGGATAATTTGATCTAGAAGTGAGAATAGGATGTGTCTACTCACAAGCTAACCAAAAGATAATCCAAATTAGTGATGGGAGAAGGATGCATCTATCCACCATTAATTTGAACAAAGTGATAATTCAACTAAGCATGTGCAAAAGGATTCATTCACACACAATTGAGTTGAACAAGTTTGATGTTTGATGTTTGAAGAATTCAAAGTCTCATGTTTGAAAGGTTTTGATGTCTACCAAAGGAGCCTAGCATAGTTGTGTCAAGATTTTCTCAAAATGTTGGTGAGATGTTTATGGTTGATGATGTTTTTGATGGATGAATGTTTGTTTTGATCTTAGAATGACCCTAGTTTAGACTTTTGCTTAACAAGACCAAGGTATTGAAGAACGTGTTATGCCCTAAGCAAGGTATCCAATCCCTTGAAACAATCTTGGATTTTGTGTGTAGTAAAATGAATATAAAGTGGGGTTGTCTCTTGAAGCATGTCTATAGAAATTAGCCAACAACTTTTCTCTAAAATCATATAACCTTTTGAGTCTTTGTTGATGTTGTTTTGGGCTAAGTTTCCTTTTCTTGGGTTTTTGTATCTTGATCTTGTGAGAAATCATTGAAAAGACATGTGTGGGGCTCAATTGCTTATCTTTGCTTTTAATGACTTCTTTTTACCAAATACACTTTCTTGATTATGTTTCAAACTAAAGATGTCCTATGTCAAAATTCCTTTTCTTCCCACAAAGTGTTGTGTGGGAATTCCAAGAAATTGAGGCAAAGGGATTTCCTAGGTTAACCCTAGTTAGAGCAAATGACGATATAAATTCAAGTGATGAGAAACCTCTAAGGACATAATCCCAAGGGAAGGCAACAACACTTAAATTTGTCAAAAGGTATTTGCTCTATCAAAAGGGGTTTGAAATTTGCATGATCATGTTTAAGTGTTTGTTTGCAAAATGTTTTCGAATACCCACTGTGTTTTCAAACAAAGAATAACTACAAGCCCTATGGATGTGATAGACAATGTTTGTTGAGTCCCCACTTGGACAAGTCCAGCTACGCTACTTTTAGCGGATGGTTAGATGCTTGACCCCACTGGCTCCCTCCACGGCACTCCTTATGCAGGCAGCCAAGCATCAACACCCATGAAACTCCATGGCATGCTTTCCATCTCTACTAAAGCCGTAGAATTGTGGGGCTGACCCGGAGCGACGTTCTTGCACCAACAAAGCAATTAAGGATTTGTAAATTCTAACATAGGTTCTAGTAAAGGACTTTCCGTTAAGTAGGAGATTTGACCGCGTGGCAAGAGTCCCCTTCGGATCCACCATCTTATGCGGGCTTAACCAGCGTGATTATGGCGTTTAGCAAAATCCTCATTTATATCCCGGCTGGAAATATGGCTTTAGAGTGTTACCCGGTTGAGTGAAGTAACAGGTGAGTACTTTTTAAAGGCGAGGCCCTCTAAGATAAACAAAAGCTGAGCAAAGACACAATCGTAACTTTCGTCCCGATTCTTTGATGGCACAAAGAGCGAGAATGTACGCGAAAATGCCCCTACTCACACTCGCACAAGATTGTTCAATTTTTAAGCCCAAAATGAAGTGTTTCAAAGCAATAAAATGTATTTTGAGTGTTTCTCTTGCACCCTAGATCGCACGAAGCGCAAGGGGAGAGGATACGCACTCAAAAGACAAAATAACACAATCAAGCACTTGTTCGTTTTAGCCTCAAAGCAATGATGACTTCATTTTAAGCACCAAAATCAAGTGTGAAGTTTGCCTTGTTCAATTTTAAACCAAAACGAAATCTAGTAAGTTTGTTCTAAGGTTCGTTTTAAGCCCTTTGCAATGAAAATGAAATTGTTCGTTTTAGCCCCAATTGAAAACTAATGTTCTAAAACGAAAAGGAAAACAATTTCGTGAAGTGTTGAATAAACACTTAAAGTGTTAAAGAACACATTGTGTTTTCAAAAAAAACATTTCCCTCCTTTCGTGAAGTTGTATTGATCAAAAAAATCAAAGTGTTAAAAAACACATTGTGTTTTCAAACAAGAATCCTCCTCCTCTTTTGTTTTGCATCTTTTCGCCTTTGTTCGTTTGTATCCTTCGCTTGTACCTTCGTTTGCTTTTGTACCTTGGTTGCCCTTCGTTTGATTTTTTGTACCTATAAGATAAAAAGACAATTATGTGAGGATCAACATATTAAATTTGTTTTTATCATTAATTCCAAATAATAACATGATCTTGATTGAAAGAACAAACAATCTAGATGATCATGACAATAAAAGGAAAATTTACAAGTGGATCTTTATTTCTCACAAACCTTAATGCCTTGATCAAAAGTAAAGTGTTTGTTTAACAACAAGTAAAAGTCTTTTCCAATAATATGAAAAGATACTCTAAAATGTGAAAGACTTTACTTATAACTCAATAAATATTTTATTGGAAACATCGATGTTAATTGCCAGAATAAGCATTAAATGCATTCCATCATATCAATTTTCCTTGGTCATCTTCAAAACACCATATTTTAGAAACACTTCAACTCCCAAAGTTATTAACACTATGATTATTCCAGCCATGAATTCACAATGTTATTAACACAGCAAGCAAATTTAAAAAAAACTTCATGATTTGACACCCCTTTCATATGTTGAGAATATATCCTCTCCTATGTTACTCCAGTTCCTGCAAAAGCTAATATTTAGTATATTAGAATTTAAGTCTTGAACTTATGAAAGGAACTGCGCCATAAGTCAATACCACATTAGTCAAAGAACATGACAGGAAACTAAACTTCACCAGGCTGCCTACTAATAAACACGCATGAGCTATCAACAATAACTAGTAATGGATCAAAATACCAGTGTCTATTTTACTGACTACGCCTCAACTGCAACCAGCAAGAAAGTCTGCCATAAATGCACCCAACAGTCTACTGAAAAGGAAAGTGGCGTATGGATCTGAATAAGATATTATTCAAATCAGTTTGACAGATGGGCTACCGGGTGCGTGTAATACTGGGAGTGTATTTTGAACAGAAATAGACTTCATGGTGCGCGCATTTAAGTGAAACTTAAGATTCAAATTTGAGATTGCGTGTTTGACTTACAACATATTTATGAGGACAGGCGTCATAACTATTTCCTGCGTATTTAAGTGAAACTTAAGATCCAAATCACTTCACAGAGTGGCGTTATTTCCATATCTGATGGAAACCATCAAACTATGCCTCTAATGTTTATTGATGGGAAAGGTAGATGCTAGCCTTGGAGAAAAAGCAAGGGTTGATGAGAGGCCGAAATATGTTGAGCTCAAGTATAGCGGCAGGCTTGGCACAAGTCTTAGTGCAGATCAAACTCATGTTGCATCCAATGACTCCTCTCGGAGAAAGGCAGTCAAGTCCACGGTGGTTACACAATCTACTGCAAAGAACAAGTTTAGACGCTTCTGCAAGAGTGTGTACAAAGAAGGCAAAAAGAAAGAGAATACACCCAAGTATGTAGAGTGCGCAGAATATCTGACAGAATGCTTCATGCATAAGTGGATGTCTACTCAAAATCTGTTAATGGCAACGCCTTTTTGATGAGACAAGTGACATGTGAGTAAGTATTCTTATTGGAAATGACATCCATCAATCGAAATCTATTAATGCTTGCTGCGTGGACAGTGACAGTCATGAAAACAGCAATAGTAAAGCACACAACAGCAAACTTGTCTGACAAAGTGCCTAAAAGAAATGTTACATGGAGACTTCTGCAAGTGGCTGGTGCATGAAAGGGTCGATGGAGAATAATTTAAGCCAATGCAATCAGCAAGTGTAAAAGCTGCGCCCTAATGACCTTCCTTCAACTTAAGATACAAACTTATCAAGTGATGCTTTTACACTATCATTCAACTGTTGATTTTTCCTTTTGTCATTGCTGATAATAAAACTTCAAATCAATTTCAAATGTAAATTGATATTCAAGTTGATGTAAACACTTACTTTTCAAATGTCTATATCCAAAGAAAATAAAAAAAAAAAAACCCGATGACATTACTGCCTCAATACTTCAGAATAGGAATGTTATAAAGATACCAGCAACGTAACCAAAAAGCTTTTCTCTTTTGCTTATATATCAATAGTTTAGCAATAGTATTATCTGGATAATGCACACGAGATGAATTTCAGTGCTAAAAAAAAAGAGACTGGTGGATGTAAATAACGTACTATGTGTTATATACAATTGTAAATAACTAATGGTAAAAGTAAGACCCACTTGACAAATAGATGTTCCAAATAACAGATTCAAAATGTCCCTAGATTTGAACATCTAATGATTATTTTGCAAGAATAATCTGATCTGCAAAAAAAAAGGAAATTTAAAACAGAAAACACACAGAGAATTCTTTTTTAGCTAGCTGTTTCTTCCTCCATTTCATCCCTGCTTGTTAGAAATCAAAATGAGCTTAATATAATGAAAATCAGCCCTCCTTCTAGCGCCAAATGTAAGCATCTTTTTCAAAATCTGCAAACAAACTACACTTCAAGCATGGATTAGTGTTATGCAAACTCTACTAAAATGCCTCTATGAAATACCTTAGAAATGCTTCCAAATGCAGCAAATGATATTAAAAAGACCAAAGCATTATGAAAACAAAACCAAATTACCTATTCCATAGTTGGATTGGTGTCACATGTGTTAGTGACCCTTTCCCAATCCTTGACCAAAGCTCAAATTGTGCAAATGCAAATGGAGATGGTGGAGTGATGATGAACAAGATTAAATCTCAAGTGAAGAGAGTAACCTTGCATGAAATTGTGAAGATTGTGAAGGATTTGCTTGAGGATGATGCACCTATTTAAAGATTTTCAAAATGCCAAATGTTGAAGAGGGACCAATGTAGGATCAAAAACAAGCCAATGAATTGAGGACACTTGTCATCATGTGATTAGTTGATGTATGTGCAAGATTTGGGAAGAGTGCCCAAGGGAAATTGCAATTCAAATTTTGAATTAATTTTGAGGAGGGGGACAAGAGAAGAGCAATAAATGCCCTATTTATTGTCATGTTGAGGGAAAATGATTGTTTTAATAAATCCAATAAAATTAGTTTATTATTGCAGGAATGGGATGGGATTAGCCTTAGATTAGGATTAGATTAATTTAATGCTGATTATGCTGATTTAATGCTGATTAACTGATTTGACTTTTTGGACTTTGATATTCTGATTTATTTAAATCCAGAAAATGATGGAAAATGTATGATTTGGATTTGATTTAAATAAAGTCCTGATTTATTGGATGAATGGAATATGATTATGCATGATGTAAATTTGACGTGTCTACAATACTCTAGCGTAACAACCTCATAATATTCAATCTGGTAAAACTCTACCTCCTTGGCAAAGCATGATACCTCTTGAAAAATGATCTGCTATCCCACTGCCCTTGGTAGCCCTCTGCGGTCTCTCTACAATACCCTCTGCTTGATCCACTTGCAGTCTCAAGCTGTCCCTCTCTGCTATCAAGGTGGTGATTTGTCCCTATGCCTATGAGAGCTACTCATG
>VDFB02131326.1:0-22790 GCA_007258455.2 Sequoia sempervirens | reverse complement strand
ATGTCCTACAAAAATAAATAAAATTTTAATAAAGAGTGACTTTATATTTAATTCACATATAAACATGCATAGATATAAAATTCAATTTAATTTAATGTACCTTCTTATACAATATCCAAAACACGATCATAATTAGCTAATGCGAACACTTGATTATCTTTGATTGTCATTCCATGTTGAACATGTGTCGATGTAGGTGTTAAGGATCTTTGTTGCCATTGTTCAACCCATTCTATATTTTCACACACCTCCTAGTCACCTATAATACCAAATTGACAAGAGCATGCAAGCTCCCATGTCCATATTTTCCATGTGTTTACATTTGAACTCTTAAACAAATGCCATTTTGTAGATTCATTAATTGTTTCACAATCTTGTCAAGAAAAAATAGAATTTTCTACAACTAACCAAAATAAGTGTCAAATTATTGAGCTCTCACTTGTTCTTGTAGATAATTTTGTATTACACCAATCTGCAATTGCACACACATCTCTAAATTTCTCAACATCCTCAAATTTTAGTTACTCTCTAGCAAGAGCTCTTTTCACACATGCACCTGCTCCATCCTGTTCCCTTACAATGTCTAGCATAAAAAAAACTCATCTAGTGGATATTATTTTTCTTATGAACTCTACATAACCAACAAAACATTCTAGCATGTTTGAATTAAGCCATGCAATTATTTGACCATATGAGATGTTCTCTCATTTGAATTCCTCTCTCTTTTAAGTTTTTATAAAATATATCAAAACAATATTGAATAAACTGAGATGAATGTAATTGATTATCACTTACATAAAAATGGTACTCTCTCAAAAAAATTCTATTATCTTCTCTACTATCATTTGCATGTCTATAAACAATATGCACAAATATAGCTTCTTGCACTGAATTATAATATTGTCATTGAATTTCTTCTTGTGGAGCAAGAGTATAATTTTCAAAAAAATCAACAATTGACAATATAGCTCCAATTGGGAATGTGCTTTTACATAAAGGAAATTTATTATCAAGTCAATGGGAATAATAAGAGTATTTAACATATTTAGGGACAATATTACCTTTAAATTGTTTAATAAATGAATGCACACTAAATTTTTCCACAATTAGCTCAAATCCAATTTTTCCATCTTTTAAAGAATACTTAACATTTTTAATTTTTTTTACATCCACTAATTGTTTTCAAATTCATCTAAACTACTTTCATGCATAAATTCTCCTAACAATGAAAAGTTGCCACATCTATCGTATTCTCCATAAATACATTCTTTCAAATAAAATAATTTTCCATTAGAGGGTTCACAAAACAAACCTACTATAAAATATTTTATTTTTTCAGGTGGCATATTAATACCACAAGTGTCCTGCACAATTTGGTTAGCATGCAAATTACATCATATATATGAAAAAATATCATAATAATAATGAAATTGTACATGAGTCTTACAAAAACAAGAGATTCATTGTTTATTAACTCTAACATACCAAGTTTTACACTTCTCGAATGATCTTTGATTTATACTAATTTAAATGGTAAGATTAAATCAACTAAAAGAATTTTATATAATTCAGTTTGATTCATATCTAATAGATTCTTTGGATGGGGTTCACAAATATTATAATCCACCCTTAATTTTAAGACATCTCTAATGTTAGGTGATACTCTTGGATTATCATTCCAAAAATTTTAGATTAAAGATTTGATTTCATTAGTTAATTTCATGTATGATCTTGGGAGTATACCACTAAAACACCAACATTGATTAATTGGATCCTTTTCAATACTTTATCTTCTTTTAGTAGCTCTTGTCAAATTCTTAGGATTTACTTTTATACATTTACTAATCTTACTCAACATTCTTTTATTTGAAGTTGTTTTATTAACTAGAGCAATTTTTATTGCATGAGGAGCTACATTCTTATCTTAGATCAAATTTTCTTATCTATACAATCAATAGCATTAGAAACACTAAATATAACTTGTTCTACTGAATCATCTTTCATTTTTGGTTTTACAAAAATTCCTATTTTTCTCATCACTTTTCTCATTTTCAACATTCTCATCATTTGCACTATGATTTGACATTGAAATCCTAATTTCTTTCTATTAGAAATCATTCTATATATTCTATTTCCATAAGTTCTCATTTGTCTCCAAGATACTTTACCGGGATTCAGGTTATTTAGCACATCTTTTTCAATTGTAAAAAAAACATTTTCATATTCATCCATACAAAGGGTTTCATTTTCATTCACACAAGGGGTTTCATTTTCATTTTCAAACATTAATGTTATTTCATTCTCATTTGCATTCTTATAAGACATTTCATGATTTTTGTGTTTTTGCATTATTTCAACCCTCGACTTATTGATATCATCAATGGTGTATCCAACTTCATCTAAATAACTAAGATCAATATTATCAATATTTGGGTTTGAAGACATGCCTGGATAAATTGTTTGAATAGGTTCATTTTCCATATCATTAGCAGGTGGATTTGAAGACATACCTAAAGTTGTTTGCATAGGTGCTATTTCCATATCATTGAAAGCTGAAGTTGAAGGTATAGTTGGGTTTGTCTCCATAATTGCATTTTCTTCCATATTCACCATCTCCACATTTTCATCATCTATATTCATCTCATCATTCATTGTTTCCTCTTCAACATTCATATAACTAGATGCTTCAAATTTTTTCATTTGACGAATCCTTTCTCTTCTATCTGTTTGTCTTTGTGCCTCCATTTCTTTATTTTCTTGAATTTCTTTAGGTGTCATTAACTTCCTACATTTTTTTTCCTTTGCTTTGATCTCATGGTTATCAAACCCTCTTTAATAATAAAAAAAATTATTCTTAACCTATTTTCAAATTTTCTTCTCCTTCAAATATTCAGATAAAAGTATGTAGTATGAAGATCCTTTCTTCTATAAAATTTGAAGTACAAAAACATAATGAATATATCCAAAAGTTATTTGTTACCAAATATTCTTGTAAAATGTACTTGTACTTAATTCCACTTCAGAAAATTCAACCTACACTTGTCTCTTCCAACAATTTGAATAAAATATGTCCTGTTAAGAGTTTGCACAAGACAAAATTGCAATAAAAATGTATTATAGAAAAGGAATGTTACAAAAAAAATGTGCTTAGTCAGTATTTTCCAAATTGGGAAAAAATTGGCTACATAAGAAATGTGTACATATTGTAAAATGCATACGTGTTCTATTTTAGGAATGCGTACACGTTCCCATTACCCAACGAGAAAATAGATAATGCGTATGTGATATATAATGTGTACATGTTTTATTTACATAATGTGTACATGTTTTAATAATGCGTATGCATTATTAAAAATTTGAATATCCAACCCACATGTAGCCTTGTTTTTAGGCTTTAGAAAGGCTTGGAAATCCAACCCTTAGCCTTTCAACTGCAACTTAAAAATGAAGGAAAATTTAAGAAGAATGTCTAACATTGGCAATATGGCTGATAAACATTTTTTCTAAATCAATCTACAAAATTAAAACCCATTAGAGAACACAATGTATAGTTTCCAAATAATTTCTTTTATTAATATTGGATTAGATTTATTATTTTTTAATTAATTTCTAAGCAAACTAGTCCTTAAAATTGAAATATCACACTTTTTTTGTTTTTTAATAATTTTTTTTGTTAAGTTTCTTGTAAATTTTTTTATATGGCATCAATTGATCTTTAGGAAATTATCTACACAATGAAAAAATAATATTCAAAAATAGTTTATTTTAGGTCCAATTGTGTTGTCAATACACATTTATTTTTAGAAACAATAATTAAGGACAATCAAAATTCAATAAAAAAAATCCAAAAAAAATTATAAAAAACTTTCCTCATCAATATTCATGTTGTAAGCTCTCTTTCCCTAATAGGAATTAGCAAAATACTTTTATTTGGGTCAAAAAGTGGTGTCCGCACACATGCATGGTATCATAAAAAATAAGGGAGACTTTTAAAAAGTAGTTTTCATACATCCCTATCAAAATTTAATTTCTGTGATCTTTGTATTTGAATAAATTGCACATTTGGAAACTAGATTCAAAATGCTAAATTTCATATTACTGAATTTTTTAAGATTCATTGTGTAAGTGCCTCAAATTTTTAGTCCAAGTGTGAATTTTTTTGAAAAAAAGCAAAAAACGCTTCCGCTTTTTGAGCTTTTTGTGGACCCAACTTCTTGCATCAACCCTTATTCTAAAGAGAATTGTTCAATTAGGTGGAGGAAGAAATAGAGTGATGGATATGAGGATAGTCACAATCTAGGTATCTAGTAGCAAAAAAATGTCTACAATAAAATTGTATACCTTCACATTCCACAAGTTTAGAATAAGAGCAACCATTAACTTGAAGAACAACCTCACTAGGAAATGCTTGAGTCAAGTCAAGCTCCAACAAAATATAAGAAAAAAAGGTGTGGGTATTGTTCTCAAAAGCAATATCTACTTTCAGGAACCTACCAAGAGCATTACCAATTCCCTCAAAATTAGGGGAGCATGAAAACTATAAGGGAAGATAGGGTAGTCTTAAAAATACAGGCATAACATCAATGGGTTCATTCAAGGTGTTGAAGGAATGAACCCAACACCTCATGGATAGGGGTTTAGATTCCCATTCGAACAAACCATGATATAAAATTGCATATCTATCTTTAGAAGACCAAAAAATGACAACAAAAAATTTGTAGCAGAAGGATAAATCTCTACCATACCTTTAACTAAAGGAGACCAATGATTGGAGTTCCAAAGGTGCAGATCTAGGAGGAAAGGCCACAAATGACTAAATATATATATTAGGGTCATTTTGTAGTAGAAATCCATGTGGTCAAAGACTTCCTTGCCCAGATAAATAACAAGCACTACAACACCACAGAGGACACAATGAGCCCTCCCATCCTTATTGGTCCACACAACATAAAAAATGAAGTTAGAAAAAATCCATTCAGTGTAGGAGAACCCACAAAGTCCCCACAAAGTTAGATGACAGAGAAAAAGTGGTAAGGTCGACTACCAACTCACACCTTTGTGGGAAAGTGACATACTGCAAGTTCATTGCAGTTGGGCAGGGAGGTCAAGAGGAACTTATGTTCAAAATCATTGTTGGGTGGGAAGAATGGGAGGTATAGGAAGCATCCATTAGATCACTTTTTTAAAAAAGTTTTCTTATGTTAATAAAGTGAGTTTAATGATATAATAACTAGGGTATAAGGTGTTGAGGCGTCACCATCCTAAAAGGGAGACGCATTTACTATTTTGGTCACTTTATTTAATACTGGTTTTCACTCCTCTATTTGGTCGAATTTCTACCTCCACTCTCTCCCCAGTTCTATGTAAACTCACAAACTATCTTGTACTTTCATTCCTTCATTATTACATACTCTAGAATACATGTACATTGATGCATGTAATCATTCTTCAACAACGTTTCTTTGAGATCGTCTCAATATTGTCATCTTCAAATTTTTACATATCTTAGAATCACAAGTCTATAAATATTTTTCTAATTTATATTTTTATATCCTATTGAGCTCTCATAGAAAGATCTTTCCTATTCATTATTTTTAGATTTCTAACACCCACCATAAATCCCCCCATTTCAAGAATCGCAACCAAAAAATATTCCACATGCTCAACCTAATTAGGATTAATTTAGGGAAACCACTGAAAAGAAGCCATATTGTGAAGAAAAATATGTTTTTTCACAATAATCCAAATGTTCACCCACATAGAGCATTATTTTTTTCTTCAATTGAAACTATAATTGATTCTAAGATATCTATTGACGTATCTTTTGTTTATGGAGGAAGGGGAGTGAAAATTTATTTATCTATGAATTTTTTGTATAAATAATTCCTTGATTTATATATCTCTAAAAATATCCTATACCCATATTTTATTGACCTTTCCACAAATTAATTCATTCATCCAACAAAAATAAAATTTTCATTAACTAGAGTGGGGAAACACAAAGTTCTACAACATAGTTTTGGAAGTGAAAGTGGAAATTGTTGATCATAAACCACAAGGAAATTGTTACGTTTTATTATTATTTTTAGAAAATTATGGAAAAAATTTAATTGGGTTTAAAACTAAATTTTTTTGACATCATAATATTCTAGGGTGTTGGTGATACCTTACCACAACATAAACCAAATACAAATGTCAATAAAAATTAACAACATGGTGTGTTCCACCTACTATGCTCCTACCACCAATAGGGATTGGTGTCAACCTAAGGAGCATTGGTCATGTCCTCAAAAAAAATAATTGGCTAATCTACCAATAAATAAATAAAAGTTAGTACCAAAAATCATTAAGGATTTTACACTAGTTGTTGGTGTAAATAGGCAAAGGACACACAATATACTAAGAGGGGGGAAATCAATATATCAAATATATTTAAAAATCTCTAATTAAAAATGAATCTTCAAAAATAAATCAACAAAATTGAATCAAAATAGTTACTACCAATAAAGAAATTACAAAATCACACATTCACACAATGAACACCAAATATACATTGAAACCCAAAATAGGAAGAACCATGGTGAGAAAAAATGCTTGCAGCTACTGCCCAAACTAGCCTCACAAAAATAATGAATAATTTGCAATCATGATGTAGGCACCAACCTATTGGACATAGCAATCCCTTGATATCTAATGGAGACACCAATCCCCAATACAAAGATATGAGCATCAACTCAATAAGTAGAATAGTAGTCCTACCATATTACAAAGATAAATCTTGTGGATCTTTAATGTTGATTACTGTTATCAACAAAGTATGCACCTAAAGCTAAGCTATTAACTCAACTACTTGTTGATACATGGGAATGCTTCTAGGCCTATGGGTTGCCTAAAACTTGGAGTGAACATCCAGAGAAGGTTGGTTCCTCTTTCTTGATCACCTAAACTAATGCTTGTTGAGGAAATGAGAGAAGGAATACATGAAAATGAAACCTAAACTCTAAGAGTTGATACACTAGAAAATGGTTTTCAAACCTACACTTCTATTTTAACATGCAATTCCCCAAATTCCCACCTAAAATTCACACAACTGAATTGTTTAATATGCTCATACATGATTATTTCAAAATAAATTTCTTATGTTTACAAATTTAGAAGGAATACCTGATATATCTTTCACAAATAAAGATTTTAAACATTAGTGACATAACTTATGACCTATATAAGACATGTTTTATGCATTAAGGTATTGAAATGAGATAACAAAGTTGAGAATTCATGCATAAAATACCAGAAATAAGTATCAATCTATACCATAGAAAAATGGATCATTTACATTTTCATGGTCTTTAGGCATTTCTCTTATGATGCTTGATCTATTTTTCTTTGATTTGATGTTGCAATGTAACTTCTGCATTCACATTAGGACATGAATATTCAAATCATTGCATCTTGTGAAGGTGTTGTGAAGTGTTGTAATGCATTTCTACACTCTTCTAGAATCTTCTCATTACAATTAATCTAAAAATAACATTTTCATCACTTATCAAGTCCTATTTCAAAGTGTTGTAAAGTCTTGTAACAAGATTTCATGCTTTTCCTAGCTTTTTTTCACTATTTACACCTTTCTTATGCTTTATTTGACCCCTGTATGCACTCATAAGACTTAATTAAGTGTTTTTTTGAATTTCAACCCAACAAACAATATTAAATGCAACTTAATTC
The DNA here is from genome assembly GCA_007258455.2 of Sequoia sempervirens. NCBI lineage: Eukaryota > Viridiplantae > Streptophyta > Pinopsida > Cupressales > Cupressaceae > Sequoia > Sequoia sempervirens. The sequence continues at coordinate 15,065 of VDFB02131326.1, read as the reverse complement.
CTGACACCCACTTACAAGCCTAAGTTGGTACCCATTCGCGATGGGTGGTGAATGAGTCCCTCTTGGCTCCAAATTCAAAATAATTCAAAATTTCTTTTGGGTTTTTATTCAGAGATACCTTATGTCGATCTATGATGTTATATTATTGGGTTATTAGGGCATAAGTGTGTATAAATAAGTGTTTTTACATCCATTTTAGCCCCCATTCACTTGTATTCATTCACTTAACATCAATTAACATTCAAGCACTTTGCATCATTCAATCAAGCACTTATCAAGCATCTTTGAGTAGCTATTGACATATCTTCAGATTTATACAACAAGGTTGTGGTGAGTTTAGGAAATTTGCATGTTATTTATTCATCATTCCTTGTTCATTTCATTTAATTTCTTCATTAAGGGTTTGATTACTAACGTGGAATTTGACCAAGGAAAATCCATATACTCTAACCCTTAACCATTTTTCCCATTTTGCATGTGTGTTTGTAGAATTTTGTATGTATATTTATCAAGAAAATAGGTGTTGAAAGGTGGTAAACATTTCAATAAAGTGTTTCAAGTCAACTAAACCCTACTTCAAGCTTGGAGACAACCTACAGTCCATTTTATGAAGATTTGACTCTCTTAACCTGACCAGAAGACAAGTGCAGATCTGGAGCTACAAAATTGACCCTTTATTACACTAAAAATTGGAGGAGGATTGATTCACTATCAGTGGTGCATGAGTCCAACCTTAGAGATGAAATTTTTTATTTTTTCAGATTCTAGTTCCTCATAGTTGGAAAGCAATTTTCAAGTGTTTTTGTTGGTAGTAGGATTGATTCTCCATAAGTGGAAAATGAGTCCCACTGGTGATTTACACTAATTTCTACCAATTTTTGGAGCCTTCCAAATTCATCATCCAATTCCTAGGTGCACTTTGTTTGACCTTGCTCAATTATGTTTGCAATAGTTTTCATCTCTATTTCATTTTCTGCATATCACATTGTGTTTTCAAACATTGCATATTTCATAGGTTTTGCATCAATAATTAGTCAATTTCAATACTTAGTTGCATTCACATCATTGAATTTAGTGATAATAACATCATACAATTCTTTATTTGAGTGAACCACAACAATTTTAGTGTTTTATCTCTCTCCTTTTGGGTGAAATATCCTAAGAGTGTAAGAGAAGTACATAGAACCATAAAAAAATTTGGTTCACAATCATTCATACACAAAATGAAGTAGCCATTGAGAAGGTAAAAAAAAATGAATTTTATTGATTAAAGAGGTTCTTACATAGTTGTACAATTTTGAAAGTGAGCTACATCTATTGTCTCAACTTGAAAGAACTTGAAAAACCAGTTACAATACATACCAAGAGAGAAAAGAACTAGAGAAATTTTTTCCTAAGGCTTTCATATATTCTATTCATTAGCTTACAAAAGAATAGGAACATGTGAGTTGGTTGTGTCAAACTCCTTTTCATCGTCCAAAACAAAAATCCCTACTTTGCAGCCCCTTAACAAGCTCCAAAAGGTTGTTTTACTGGTGAAAAGGTCATCCCTTGACCTTATCTAGTATCCAAGTCCCAAAAAATCACTCCCAGATGCCCTCCACTACCCTTAAGAAGCTCAAACTACCACCAAACTAATTCAATGAAAATTTAAACTGTCCCTAGAGAAGTTCAACTTTGTTGTCCCAATCATCTTTTACAAGATATTTTAAAGTTATTGGTCGTGAAAAAATAAGAAACCTACATTTTAGGGCTCAAAACTATTCATAATTGCAATATTATGGGTTTAAAACTTACCTTAACTCAATTCATAACCTTGTGGCCTCTTATTAACAATCAAATTGATGATAAGTGTCATTAAACTAACTACTTAACTCCTTGATTGTTTTAACTCATGAATACTTCAATGTTCTCCTATTCATGCTCTTTACCAACTGTCTTTTGAATGTAGACTTAACATGCATAATACTCACTCTTGTTGTAGCTTACTACCTTCTCATGGTGTCTTGATAGAACTATGATTTGTATCTTGGAAAACCTCCCTTTGATAAGGCTACATAGTCAATATACAAATTCATTATTTGTACACTAATCACTGAAAAACCAATGGTCATAAGCGATGACTCTATTCCACTAAGCATGGGGTCAATGTTCATGGTATTACTCTAAAATTTTCTTGAGTATATACAAAAATTCCCACTCTTTCATTGTGACTGTCTTCCACCTAGAACATTAGGCTTCTTGAGCTTCTATACATATTTTCCCTTGTTTTCTCTACCTTGTCGTAGTGCTTCATTGGAATGACTATGACTTCACTTTCAAGCCTATGACCATCACTTTATTGCTGAATTTTTTGAATCTATGCTCCTACTTCATCCATGTTTCTTTAATTTCCATCAATAAACACCATTCTTCTATCTAATGTTGAAGAACTATAATGATGTGTATGCGAAACATGCTCAAAATTTCTGCAATCAATACCAAGATCTATTTAATCTAGCACAACAAAGAGAAGATCAAAATAAGAGAGTAAATAATCCAAATGACCAATCCTATTGCTTGGAGTGAATGATCATAATTCCAATAGATAGGATCTTAATCACTCATATTGAAATATTCAAAAATGTCAAGAACAGGTCATAGTCTGCTAAAATCATTACTCTAACTTCCACTCTTCATTTACCTGTCAAGATACTACCCTTGCAGCATTATCATAGACTGTAAAATAGAAAATTGATATTGTCCTTTCAATAAGTTACCTTACTATGTATTGGCTCTTTTATCTAAGTTCTATGGTCAACTGGCCAAGATGAAGGTGGTCTAAAATACATCCCCTGGGCTCATTAGTCCTTGGTGCATAGGCCTTCCATACAAGAGAGTATCCTAATCCAATAGTCAAAACCCCATCTTAAGAAGGTCAAAATCTAAGCACTGCCATCCATTGAGTGTTAAATTCATTGTATTATTCAATTGTCATATTTTCATTACATGCCTATCATAGACTATTGATGAGGTCACTGTTTCTTTAAAAGCCTATTCACTCTTGAAACTTTTCCATGCTCTTTGATAATGCTTTGAGCCTTAGTTCAAAACTTTCTTCCTTGATTATTACCATCGGTTTCCTCGCCAATGCATGTTTTCAAGAGTTCCTACTATGTATAGATGTGTGAAACCATTGTATGAAACCATAATTCAAGATCTACCCTTATATCAATGTTGTCATCTCTAGGTTGCTTCTCTTGAGGTTGTGGCTATTGCACAACCTAATATTCATTGTCCTAAATATTTTCATGGCACCTTTTGTTATGAATGTCCTCCCTAGACTGTATCCATATTTTTCTTACTATCCTATGATCATGCATGCATAGATTTTCCTTCATTGTAATTAAATAGGCTTTTCACCTTATGCCCAACTAATCTCCTTCAACAAGCATGACTATTGTCCTTTACTTTGTAAACTTCTGCCTTACTATTATACTAATGATTCATGCATTAGGTTTCATTATGATTCATAGTACTATCACTGTACCTCCCTTCCTAGTCTATCTTTGTTTGATATCAGTATTTTTCCTTTCTTACATTTGCTACTGATCACTATAAGGTTTGTCATTAAGGCTTGTTCATAGTCTCCAAAATTTTGTTAAAGGTTAAACTATGCTTTGTTTTCATTATGACTATCTTTTTATTCAATCAATTTTGGAATGTATCAATCATGCCTTGAACTCTCCTTTAAGAACCTTATCATTTATGCATTCAAAGTTGGCCTTGTGCCACTATCATGCTATAATGAAGAGACTCTGTAACCATTCATTTGCTAAGAAGAGTAGGAAGCCATTTGCTGCCACATCATCTATGAATAGAGGTGATTATCTCCAGTTGTGTAGAAAACTCAAAATAAATTCTTTTTTGTCTTAAATTGCATTTTTAATATCTGATTTATGTGAAATTATTACTACTAGTTCATCCCCTGATAACTGTTTTGCTTCCTTAGTAGATTTATGCTACACTTGCAAGTTTTCCAGTACTTGTTCTGATTTAGTAAGTTGATTTTTTATTTGTTGTGATGAAGAATACTTTTAGACTAGTGACCTCACTCTTGAAACACATAATATCTTCTTCTAACTCCATAAATCTTCTTAGCCAATGCTAGATAATGCAATATTTCTTACCCATGTTACTCAAACATTGTCAAATTGTCTGGTGGACCATACAATGAGATACCTAAAGTAGTGGTGAACATAAATATTTGATAGAGAAACAAACATGTTTTTCTCTTGATGGTTTAACCCTAGATCTCACCTTCTCAACATCGAAACCCCTTAAGCTCAAATTTTTTTGAGCTTCTTTGCAAGTTTTAGACTACACATTAATTGAAATTTTTAACAAAGTCTAGCTTTTCACCAATATAGGACACATTTCAAGCATACGTGGTAGGTTGAAAGTAATCATGTAGGGCCTTCACTCTGAGATTATTTTGGGTATGGGATAATCTATTGTAACTATTGAAGAAAAATTTATATTTTACCATGTCATGCACCATGCCCTTGACCGCAACATGGATGATATTTTTTAACAACCAACTGCTAGTCACATGCCATGTGATGAGTTTCCTTAGAATTTCATTTTGACACGCAGTATGCGTGGATCATGATGGGCTGAAAAGTGGTGATATGATGGGTATGTGTAGGGTATGTGCCCCGACAACTTTTTAACCCAAAATTGATGAAACGTAAAGGGTTTCTTTAAAGGAGATTCTCAGCTTCCACCAATATTAATTATGCTTTTACTTTGAATTTAATTAATAATTATTATTCATTTTTATTTGGAATTGACTAACTAAAGTCCCGATTTCGATAGGCTAATTGAAAACATCTATAGCTTTCAAACGGTATCACATTTTTTGAATCCTAAACATGCGGCCAAATTCTATGTTTCTACATACTATAGGATTAAAAAGATTGAATTTCTCATGAAGTTTTGACCAAGTTAAGGTGGTCAAACATACAATTTTTTTATATTTTAAAAAGTTGTAATAAAAATTCATAATTAATTATTTACTTGTTACAAAAATATGCATCACATCCTTATTTACGAGTCCCTCTACTTATATCTAAAATATTATAAAAAATATTATCATTTTATTGTGGTTAGGGTGGTGAGATAGACACCTACTTTATTATTTTCTTCCTGAAATTTAAGTACTACTACATTGAAATTTCAAATTTTCACCAAATAGATTTTAAAAAAAAAAAATAAACCTAGTAGTTTAGAAACTACATTCAATTTTCTACAGATTCTATTCTTACATATTTTTGAAATAATATAGATAACTTATTCAATTTTTTACGGCAAGTTTCCTAACTCTGATTTTTCTGAATTTTTTGCTACTTAAGGGCTTGTTTTTTCCATGATGATCCTACACATACCCACACTTACTTGAGGAAACCAAACTCTTTGATCTTCATAGATATGGTATATATGTTTATTAACTCAATCTCAAATAGAAAACCTCAAAGTAAGACCATTAAGCCATTTAAAGTAATATTTGAATATAAATGGTTATCCATTTAAAGGATTTTTTTTTGAAAGAGAAAAATATGCTAACAATTACAAGATCTTATCTTTCCTCAAACACTCCCTTACATCCCCTTATGTGTTAGTGTAGGTTTCTTACTTTCCTTATGTTAGGGGTACTTCTTTTTTCCTACACATTATTTAAGCTTGATTAGATTTATTAGTTGTGGTTAATATGAAGTAATATGGCAAAATACATCATCTACATGTGTCACTCTCTCCCATACACACCCTCTTTTATCTTGTTTTGCTATCTTTCATAACCACTCTTTTTATCTTTCCTATATAGATTATGGGTTAGTTGGGTTTCTCGCTCTCTTTTCGATTTATATGCCACCTCTCATAACCTCTCCTTTGTTTTCACGTAAGGAGGTTATGTCACATGTTTTTTAATTTACCAAATAGTTAAAACCCCCCACCTTTATGGGTAGTAGGAGTTAATACACCTCTTGGATGTATATGCCCTTATTTTTCTATATATACAACAATCTACTCTCACCTTCACAATTTCAATGATAGATCAATGAGATTATAAAGAGTAATATCAAAATTGTCTTATATTATCTTTATTTTTCTCTCTTTTTAGATTCTATCTCCATTCTCTATTTTGATCTTTGATAATCTATTGAATAAAGTGCATGTGTTCTATGCTCAACATTAGATCTTGGCTCGCTTCTCTAAGAATCTAACATGGTATTAGCGTTGTGTTGTCTAGTATAGTTCATTTTATTATTTAATTTTTTAGAGAGATTTGAGACTAATCCAAAGATATTATTTTTCTCAAAAACCTAGTATGCTCTTCTATTGCATCCTTGGATAATTTAGAGAATTAGAACAATTCAAGAGGAAATAAGCATTTAAGTACTCTAGTTTGCATATTTATGTTCCTATGAGATCTAGGTGATTCCAAAACTTTTCTAATTTTGAAGGTATTTTTTAACATTTCCAGAGTGTACAATAGGTATGAGGAATTCAAATTTGACTTTTATTTCACCAAAATTAGAGATTGGATGAAACAGTAACAAATCAAAGTGAAAAAAGTAAAAATCCTTATACTAGAGTTATTTATTTTTTTCTTCATAAATCTAGCTTCCACTAATTATTAAGAAAAATAAACTCTATTTTTTTCCAGGGTCAAGAAACCATATGGTTATCTATTAATTTTTTCATATAGCTAATTAAGTTTGATTAAATTAACTCAAAGTTAGTCATGAGTTGTTCATAGGAAAATTCAACATCTTTAGTACAAAACTACATAACTTTTGTCTCAAGTGTTATGTTTTTGTAAATGAATACTTGATGGAAATTTGGAAATGAGCACTTTCCATCCAAAAAGTTCTTGTTAAAATATTCTATCATTTTCTATCAAGTATTGTAAGTTGAAGCTTCTACATTTTTTCTCTTCAACAAGACAATGCCTCTAACCTTCATTTTTCAAAACAAAAAGGCATTGGAAAGGTATTATAGAGTAACATACTACTACAATATTTTTATTTTTCAGATTGTATTTCAAATTATTTTGTATCATAAATTTTAATTTGATAAATGGCCTTGTAAATACACTAATGATAAACTGCCAACTTTGTAATATTTGGGGGGTGATGTTTGAGACTAGTTGAGAGGGGTGTGTCTCTTGATGTCTTTTTCACATTCAGTTAATGTTGAGTTTTGTATCAATCTTGGGAAAATTATATAAAAATTATGTAATCATGAACTAATATAAGGTTTCATTTATGAGGGGTTAAGGTTGTCTCTTAAAAATTGTTTCCATCCTTCTATTTTCAAGCTAACTTTAGAGAACTATTTATCCTAGAAACATGGGGTATGTGTAGGATCATCATGGAAAAAAGGGCCCTTACGCGGCAAAAATCCAAAAAATAAGAGTTAGGTAACTTGACGTAAAATTGAATAAGTTATCATATTATTTCAAAAATATGTAAGAATAGAGTCCAGAAAACATAATGTAGTTTCTAAAGTACAAGGTTTATTTTAAAAAAAAAATCTATTTGGTGAAAATTTGAAATTTCAATGTAGTAGTACTTAAATTTTATGGAAAAATAAGAAGTAGGTGTTTGTCTAACCACCCTAACCACAATAAAATGATAATATTTTTAATAATATTTTAGGATATAAGTAGAACTCATGTCCCCATGTGATGCATTTTTTTTTGTGTAATTTTTTCCAAGTAAATAATTAATTATGATTTTTTTATTACAAATTTTCAAAAATATAAAAAATTGTATGTCCACCACCTTAACTTGGTCAAAACTTCATGAAATTCATTTTTTCTTAATCTTATCGTATGTGAAGCATAGTGGTGCAGGAGCACCTAGGCTGACCTCCACCTTGTTTGTCTTCAATTTTGGCTTGTACCTGACCTTAGCCAAGTCAGGATGTTTGTGAGTTTGATTTGGACCTTAGAAGGTCTTGTATTTGTGTGATGAGTTAGTCACTAGGACTTAGGACATCCTAGTTTAATCAATGTTGTTACATTTTGCTTTAAATTAGCTTTAGACAACCTATGTTGCAATGTAGGGTAGTAAATGTGTGCTAATCATATCCTTGTTGTTAGAAGATGCCAAGAGGCAGTTGAGGAAGTTGATGGTTCGAAGCAAGGAGTTGGAGATCCTAAAATGTAGGATGATGGAAAGAGTTGCAAAAATGTTGCAAAGTTGGATGGCAACATTGTTAGGTTGCATGCAACTTACTTGTCATTGGGAATCCCTAGAAATCAGGGTAAGTGCTCGATCAACTTCCTTTGAATGTGGGAAAGGCATAAAAATAGGGGTGATGGCTCGTAGAGAGCAGGAATATGCATTGTAATTAAGTTTTTGGCTTGGAAGGAATAGAAGAAGACTGCATTTTCTATGTACCCGTGCGTTCTTGAGAAACAGTGATATAAAAGGCATTGTAAATATAGATTTCTCACTGTTTTTGTGTTCATTAGATAGATTTGAGTAAGATTCATCTTGTATTCAGTGTGTTTAGTGTAGAGTTGTTGTTTCTAATTCCTAGTTATAGTGTAGAGTGTTAGTTTTCTTTGTTTTGTGCAGTCAAACTTGGAATGGCTCCCCCATAAACACTGACCACAGGGTTTTCCTGAGATTGGTTGAATATGGGAGAGGAGCCAGTCCATTGTACATATTTAGTAGTAGGAGATCCAAAGAGCCAAGCAGGTATTTATAATCTCAAACCCTAAGCGAGCTAGGAATGCATGGTTAGGAGTTTGAGAGAGGAAAAGTGAAGAACTCAGGCAGGGGTAGAAGGTACTATACAGAAACAGTATGGTTTCAGGTAGGTTTTAGACACATTTTGACATGTTGAAAGGATTGAGGCTTGAACAATCCATTGATGTAAGAAATCAACAAGAGATCCTCGAAACCCTATAAAATAGGTCAATTAGCCCTTCTATCCAAGGTTATAGGAATCCACTGTACGGATAATACAGGGGTCTAACACCCCGTGAAACTTTTAAAGTACTGAAAAGGGTACCTGAGAGTGTCTTTTGTTTGATAGGTTATTTGGCAAGTTTAAGCAAGAAGAGCCAAAAACTGACTGGTAAGGGCTAGTAGGGAATTGGCCTCTTCAAGGCAAGATCTTGAGATCGGGTAAGTTGAAAGCTAAAGAACCTTCAAGATGTATTCCAATGGTGGTGAAAAGCATGGAAACAGAGTTCTTAACACCCCTGCAAAGAGTTCAAGCCAGATGATGAAGCTAACACTTAGATCCTTCTAGGTGTTGTGGAGAAAAGTTGCAATTTCAAGAGGTGTTTGTCCTCCAAGGTTAAGCACAAAGGTTGAAACTCTTGGAATAGAGTTGTAGCAAGGTTCAGTTGATGAACTAAGTCAAGACAAAGCCTAGAGGTTGTCAGGTTCTTGGTGGAAGGCAGAGTGAAGTCTTCTTGTTGGTGAGTGCAAGCAAACCTTGGAGCTATCATACACCATATTGGTATCAGAGCATCGTTTGATTCAAGGCTTGTGATTGATGTTGCAGCCCACTGAGTTAGTAGGAGAGAACACACCAGAGGAAAGAACCATGGTGACAAATGCAGAGTTGGCTAAAACAGTAGAAGAGCAAGAGGAAGATAACCGGTTTCTAAGAGAAAGGTTATCTCAAGTGGAGAAACTCTTGGATGAAGTCCATGAGACAACAGATAATGTGAAGGAAAAAATAAAGTAGAAGGAAGAGTAGGAAGCCAAGGAAAAAGAAGAGGATTTGGAGGAGGAAGCTCCAAAGCCTGACCCTATTCTTGCTGAAGAACCATTCTTGAAGGCATTACAAGCCTTAAGTGGTAAAGCATTGGAGGGTGTGCCACTTTTTAGTGGACAAATGGACCCTAATTCAGTTGTGGACTGGATTGAGAGCATTGAAAATCACTTTGAATGTGATGGCATAACAGAGGCCCAAAAGGTAAAGGTGGCCAAGTCAAGGTTGAGAGGAGCAGCTCTCACATGGTGGAAGTTTGTACAATCTGAAAGACAGAAAGAAGGCAAAGGTCCCATAGTTTCATGGAGAGGAATGGTAACTAAGATAAGGCAGACCTATCTCCCTGATGATTATGAAGTTCAGTTGCACAGGAGAAGATACAATCTGAGGCAAAAGGATATGGATGTCCAAACATATACAGAGGAGTTTCAAAAATTGTGCCTTAGATCAAAAGTGGTTGAAGATGAGAGTATCAAGTTAGCAAGGTACTTAAATGGGCTCAAGTGGTCTATCCAAGAGGACATGAGTTTGGTAAATTTCAAAACAGTCCGGCAATGCTATCAAATGGCTTTGAAGATAGAGGAGAAAGGCAAAAAGAAACAAGAACAAAACCCTAAAAGCAGAGGTAAAGGGAAAGACAGCAGAGGACAAAGAGGAAGTTATAGTGGAAGAAGCTCAGAACCAAGAGCCCAAGGAGAAGTCAGATTTTCTTACATAATAGCAAAGAAGGAAGCTCTAGTGTGGTAGAGGAAGAGGTTTCAGCTCCGTGAGGAAGAAGTGTAGGACAAGGAAGAGTGCCATTTCACTAACATGAATGTTACCATTGTAAATCCCAATTGGGACAATTCAAATTTATAGATCTCGTAGAAAAGGTAGCACTTCTCATGGAGGAGATAAGAGAACCAACTGGATTCAAGATGAGACTACTGCAGTAGATAAACACCCTGAAGTACCACTGAATTCAGAGGAAGGTGAGAATCTCATGATGAGGAGGACTTTGATCAAAGAACCGGTTAAAGAAGAGCCAAGCCAAAGGAGGTCTTTGTTTAGGATAAAGTGCAAGATGATGGGGAAAGTGTGTAAAGTCATCATAGACTCAGGTTCTACTGACAATATTGTGTTAGAGGAGGTAGTCAGCAAGATGAAGTTGACAAGGATACCCCACAACAATCCTTACAAGGTCACATGGCTCAATAAAGGTCAACATGTCTTGGTGAATGTACAAGCATGGGTGGAGTTTTCAATTGGTAGGTACAAGGAAAAAGTTTTGTGTGATGTTTTACCTATGGATGCATGTAACTTTCTCCTAGGTAGGCCATGGAAATTTGACCACCAAGTTGTTCATGATGGAGCAAAGAACTCATATACTTTCAAGAAAGACAAGGTAACCTTCAAAATTCAGTCTGTGCTAGAAGATACAGAGGTGCAGAAAATAGGTTCTAAACTGCTCATGGTTGGAGAAAAAGAGTTTGTGGAAGCCTTGGAAGAAGGAGAAGGAGTTGGCTATGCAGTGATGATACAGCCAAGAGAGGTGAGCAAAGAGAAAGAAGCTGAAAAAACAGAGCTACCCAAGGAGATACAGAAATTGTTGCAGTCCTATGAAAGTATTGTAAGTAGTGGTCAACCAGCAACAATACCTCCTAAAAGAGCCATAAGTCAGGATAGACTTGATACCAGGAGCTACCCTTCAAAACAAAGCAGCTTACAAGATGACACTCAACAAATGAGAAACAGCTAGGCGTGATTCAAGAACTTCTTGACCAAGGTCTCACAGGGGAAAGCATTAGTCCATTACGCGCAAGTGTAATAACCACCTGCTTTAGCAACTCCAAAAGGGAGTGAGAATGGAGGCTTTGTAACGATTCCGTATAATAGAAACAAGATATCCATCGCATAGGTTTCCCATCCCTAGGATTGAAGATCTCATGGATTGTCTAGGTGAAGCTGTAGGTACTATACCAAGATAGATTTAAAGAGTGGTTATCACCAAATTAGATACATGAGGGAGATGAGTGGAAAAAAGCTTTCAAAACCAATGAGGGTCTCTATGAGTGGCTAGTTATGCCATTTGGATTGTCTAATGCCCCCTCCACATTCATGAGACTCATGAATGAAATCCTCAAAGACTACATTGGCAAATTTGTAGTAGTGTATCTTGATGATATACTGATTTATAGAAAAAAAAGAGAAGAGCACCTCCAACAAATAGAGTTGATTTTCAAGAAGCTGCAGGAGGAGAAATTGATGATCAATTTAGAAAAATGTGAATTCATCAAGACAAAGCTGGTGTACCTTGGATTTGTACTATCACATGGTAACTTGAAGATGGATAGCAGCAAGGTGGAAGCCATCCTAAATTGTCCTACTCCAAAGATGCTAGCAACGTAAGAAGCCCATGTTCTTGCTCAATACTATGTGAAAGTTATAAGATAGTTTAGTGCTATTTGTATGTTCTATGTTGGTCATTTTCACCATTAAAGGAGGAAATGAAGACTAAGTTTGTATGGAATGAGCAAGCTAACAAAATTTTTGAGTTACTGAAGGAAAAGATAGCTACCCAACCTATTTTGGTGTTACCAAACTTTGAGAAGCTATTCACCATTGAATGTGATGCAAGCAATGTAGCTATTGAGCTGTCACCAAGAGGGGCGTGATCGGTGGCTTTCATTCAGAGAAGTACAAGTGAAGCTAAGAAGAAGTATTCTTCTATGACCTTGAAAATGTATGCATTGGTCCGGGCTCTTAAGGAAATGGAGGCACTACTTGCTTCCCAAGGAATTCATTGTGTATTCAGACAATCAAGCACTCAGTTTCCTGAATTCACAAGAGAAGTTGAGTCATAGACACATGAAATGGGTGGAGTATTTGCAAGCTTACACCTTCAATATCAAGCACAAGAAAGGAGCTCTCAACAAAGTGGCTGATGCCTTGAGCAGAAGAGTCCTCACAATTCAGGAAATTCAGTTGAAGAGCATGGGAATAGATCATTTCAAAGATCTATATGTAGATGATGAAGACTTTGCAGACATTTATAAGGTATGTGCTGAATACAAGAATCATTTCCATAGAAAATATGTTGAATATACCTTGCAAAGTGATCTTTTGTTTAAAGGAAATCAGCTATGTGTTCCCAGAGGTTCTATTAGGGAAAACTTGATACAAGAAAAGCATAATGGTGCATTGAGTGGTCATTTTGGGATCACCAAAACTCAGGAACTGGTTCAAAGGTTTTACTATTGGCCAAGAATGAACTTAGATGTCAGGAGGTATGTGGAGAGTTGTGTAGTGTGTCAAAAGGCCAAAGGTACTTCTTCAAATGCGGGCCTATACCAGCCACTGCCTATTCCTACTAGGCCATGGGAATGCTTGAGTATGGACTTTGTAGTTGGGTTACCCAAGACAAGGCAAGGCATGGACAGTGTTTATGTGGTTGTAGACAGATTCAGCAAAATGGCTCACTTTGTGCCATGCAAAACAACCAATGATGCCAGTCAAATATCCTCTCTTTTCTTCAAAGAGATAGTAAGGATTCATGGATTACCAATCAGCATTGTATCAGACAGAGATACTAAGTTTATGAGTCATTTTTGGAAGACTCTTTGGCAAAGAATGGGCACCAATTTATCCTTTGGATTTGCATAACATCCCCAAACTGATGGTCAGACCGAAGTTGTGAATAGGACACTTGGAAATCTCTTAAGATACTTGACCAAGGAGTATGGTCAATAGTGGGATCAGATTATTGGGCAAGCTAAATATGCCTATAATGATAATGTCAACAGATCAACAGGGAAGAGTCCCTTTGTAATTGTTTATGGTCTACATCCTAGAGGTGTTTATGAGCTGAGAGAGTTGAAGGATGGAGTCAAGGGAAGTGGATATGCTGATGACTTTGCTTATGCAATGTAGGAGATTCATGAGACAGTCAGAAAAACACTGGCAGAAAACACCATGAAACATAAGATTAAGGTGGATGAGCATAGGAAAGAAGTTCAATTTAATGTTGGTGACCTAGTGAGGGTGCATTTGAACAAGTCTAGACTGCAGAAAGGAGTTCCTCATAAGTTGCAAATGAAGAGGATTGGTCCCTGCCCTATCTTGGAGAAGTATGGAAGTAATGCATTCAAGGTCCAATTACCAGATGATAGTGGACTGTCCCCTATTTTTAATGTTGCAGATCTTGTACACTACAAAGGACCACCAATAAACATGGATCAAACCTTCCATGAAGTTGGTCAAGATGTAGAAGAAATTAAACTGCCTACTGTCACAGTCAAACAAGCTGATCAAATATTGGATACTAGGATCTATAAAAGAACTAGGACCAAGGAGCACAAAGAACATCTGATCCAAAGACATGGACAACCTGAAATTGATGCTGTGTGGATCAAGGAGGCAGAGCTCAAAAAGTTGGGCATTGATCTCAACTTGCTCAATCCAAGGGTGGATTGAAATCCTCTGTTTTGGGGAGGATGGTGCAGGAGCACCTAGGCTGACCTCCACCTTGTTTATCTTCAATTTTGGCTTGTACCTGACCTTAGCCAAGTCAGGATGTTTGTGAGTTTGATTTGGACCTTAGAAGGTCTTGTATTTGTGTGATGAGTTAGTCACTAGGACCTAGGACATCCTAATTTAATCAATGTTGTTACATTTTTCTTTAAATTAGCTTTAGACAACCTATGTTGCAATGTAGGGTAGTAAATGTGTGCTAATCATGTCCTTGTTGTTAGAAGATGCCAAGAGGCAGTTAAGGAAGTTGATGGTTCGAAGCAAGGAGTTGGAGATCCTAAAATGTAGGATGATGGAAAGAGTTACAAGAATGTTGCAAAGTTGCATGGCAACATTGTTAGGTTGCATGCAACTTACTTGTCATTGGGAATCCCTAGAAATCAGGGTAAGTGCTCGATCAACTTCCTTTGAATGTGGGAAAGGCATCAAAATAGGGGTGATGGCTCGTAGAGAGCAATAATATGCATTGTAATTAAGTTTTTGGCTTTGAAGGAATAGAAGAAGACTGCATTTTCTATGTTACCTGTGTGTTCTTGAGAAACAGTGATATAAAAGGCATTGTAAATATAGATTTCTCACTGTTTTTGTGTTCATTGGATAGATTTGAGTAAGATTCATCTTGTATTCAGTGTGTTTAGTGTAGAGTGTTAGTTTTCTTTGTTTTGTGCAGTCAAACTTGGAATGGCTCCCCCATAAACACTGACCACGGGGTTTTCCTGAGATTGGTTGAATATGGGAGAGGAGCCAGTCCATTGTACATATTTGATAATAGGAGA
>VDFB02131325.1:0-64296 GCA_007258455.2 Sequoia sempervirens | reverse complement strand
TAATTATTGTGGCCAACTTTGAGTATTCGCCACCCTTGGAGATATATCGATTTACTTTGGAGGCCGACATCATTGCTTTGAGGAGGCGTGATTCTTGTTGAAGGCCGACATGAAGACTTGAAGGGACATGATCTATCCCTCTCACTTGTATATATTGGACTTGATCATTTGTCATTTGGCATTCATTCGATTACATTCCTTCATTCATTCATAAGTGCGAGTTCTCAAGAAAAGTGCGAATTGTTCAAGAGCAGATCGAAGCTTATAAGGAGGCTGATATATTATCATCAAAAGAGTAGTATTATCTTCTAGAGATTGTAGAGATTGCATCATATTGGTGCTGTTGTTTGGCCTCATATTCAGCCTCATTGTAAAGGAGATTATTGTTTCACATTCAATATATAAGTGATATATTGTTGCTGGGTTTTTCTCCCTCAAGTGGAAGGTTTTCCCAAGGTATATGCTGTGTTTACTTGTTTGAATTTGAATTAAAATTTGCTTATCTAATCTGATCATAAAACTAACATGGTATCAGAGCAGGTTTAAGAAAGATCGCAATCAGAATTCTTTAAGCAGCGCTATCTTCCACTCTCATTCTCATTTTCTTGCATCTATCTTATTGTCAAAAATGGTGAATGGGCTCAAGATCGAAGATAGACTTGAGGGTGCTTCCAATTTCACCTCTTGGAAGTTTAGAGTAATGCTTGCATTGGAAGAAAATGAGATTGCTGAGTTTGTGGAGAGCGAAATTCCCGAACCTTCCGATGAGAATGAAAAGTCTCAATGGAGAAAGAATTGCAGTAAGGTGAAGAAGATTTTGGTAGACTCCGTGAAGGACCACCTTGTGCCAATCATCTTCAAGTTGAAGACAGCAAGGGAAATGTTCAAGACTTTGGAAGAAATGTATGAGATCAATAATACAAGAAGAGCTCTTGCATTGAGGCAACAGCTTCATCATGTCAAGATGGCAAAAGGAGATTCTGTCATCTCCTTCTTCATGAAGATCACCGAGTTGAGAGATCAGCTCTCTACCATTGGGCATATGGTGGATGATAAGGATTTGGTTATGTTGGCGCTTAATGGTCTTCCTCAATCTTGGGAGCCATTTATCCAAGGTATCAATGGGAGATCAAAACTACCTAAGTTTGATCACCTGAGGGCAGATTGCATCCAAGAAAAATCAAGATTGGCTGCAAGAGGCAATGGGCAAAGTTCTACAAATGAAGACATTCATGTACTTGCCGCTCAATCTTCAAAGAAGAAAGGAAGAGAAGGGCAGAAAGGCAACTTCAAAAGGAATAGAGATAAAAGTTCATATGGTGCCCCTGCATCTAAGAAAAAGAAGGACCTCTCTCGCATTCAATGCTTCAGATGTGACAAGTTTGGTCACTATGCAAAAGATTGTCCAACCAGACCTAAGCAGCAGGCTTCAATTGTAGATGTGGGTGAGATCTCTCCCCAAAAGGATTCAAGTGGTTTTCTATTCTATTTTGCCTTATCAAGCAATGTTCCAACGAACAACAACACTTGGTTGATTGATAGTGGTGCCTCTCGCCACATCACTGGATTTAGAGAGCATCTATCTAATTTGGTGGAGAGAGATTCAAGTGTTCAAGTCATTATTGGAGATGATGCATGTTATTCAATGAAAGGTATTGGGACCTCCTCTCTTTAGAGAGATTCTGGCATCTCTTTACAATTGAGTGATGTGCTATTTGTACCAGGCATCAAGCGGAACCTTGTCTCTATTTCAGCTTTGGAGGATAAGGGATATCAAGTTGCATTCTCTGAAGGTAAAGTTCTTGCATGGCTGAAGAACTCAAGCATCAAGACTGCCTGAGTGATTGGAGTTCGACATGAGAGTCTCTACAGACTTTGCACTCGTCCACTGCAAGCTTTGTTGCATGATTCATCAAGTTTGTGTGAGCTTTGGCATAGAAGACTTGCTCACCTTCACTTCAGAGCACTTCCAACCATGGAGAAGATGGTCACGGGCCTTCCCAAACTCAGCTAGGAGCATGAAGGCATTTGCAGAGGTTGCGCTTTGGGTAAGAATACTAAAGGTCCATTTCATAGTAGTAAGAGTAGATCTAAATGTATTCTAGATCTTGTTCATTCTGATTTATGTGGTCCAATGTTTGTTGCTTCTTTGAGTGGTTTCTTGTATTATATAATTTTTATTGATGACTACACTAGAGAGACTTGGATTTATTTCTTAAAGACTAAAGAATCTGAGGAAGTACTTGAGAGATTCAAGGAATTTAAAGCTCAGGTAGAGAACTTGTTCGGGAAGAGGACCAAAGTTCTGAGATCCGACAACGGAGGAGAATACATCTTTGGAAGCTTCCGTAACTTTTGCATTGAAGCAGAGATTAAGAGGGAGTTTTGTGTCCCTAACAATCCACAGCAGAACGATGTTGCAGAAAGGAAGAACAAATCCATTGTAGAAGCAGCTAAAGCCATGATCCATGATCAAGATCTGCAAATCTTCCTTTGGGCTGAAGCATCTAGGACAACTGTGTATGTTCAGAATAGAAGCCCTCAGCACATTCTGGAGAGCATGACCCCTAAAGAAGCCTTCATAGGTGTGAAGCCAGAAGTAAGTCATTTGAGAATCTTTGGTTGTCCTGTATATGTTCATGTGCCTAAAGATAAAAGGACAAAGTTAGAACCATCCGGCAAGAAGGGAATATTTGTGGGCTACAATGAGTCTTCAAAAGCCTACAGAGTTTACATTCCAAGTCAGAAAGTGATAGAGATCAGCAAGGATGTTACATTTGAAGAGGATGTTACATTCAAGAGATCTAAGGGCACTCACATGGAGATAGACAATGAAGACCAAGAGTCTCCTCAAGACATGGAAGTTGACCATTCTCCTGAGATTCAAAGGGAGGCTACTGATCCTAAAGAAGATGATGATCCAGTTGAGCGTTTGGAACCTACTGATGGGCCAAGAGACATTGTGATTGGCCGAAAGAGACCTCTTTGGGCTAGGCAAACAATGCAAGAGGCAAAAAAGTTTGCAGCCCCAAGAGGAACATTCCGAGAAAGCAAAAGACCTCACAAGTTTTCAAGCTATGTTGCTTTGATGAGTCAAATCATTGAATCTGAGTCTTCCAATGTTGAGGAAGCTTCAAGTCAGCAAGTATGGAGAGATGCTACGACTGAAGAGTATCAATCTATTCTCAAGAACGATGTTTGGGATATAGTACCTAGACCAGAAGGAAAATCTGTTGTATCTTCTAAGTGGCTTTTCAAGATCAAGCATGCGGCTGATGGGAGTATTGAGAAGTACAAGGCTAGGTTTGTGGCTAGAGGATTCTCTCAAAAAGAGGGAATAGACTATGAAGAAACATTTGCTCCAATGGCTCATTATACATCCATCAAGACTATCATTGCTATTGTAGCAGCTAAACGATGGAAATTACATCAGATGGACGTGAAGACAGCATTTCTAAATGGTGCAATTGAAGAAGAGGTATACATTGAGCAACCTGATGACTTTGAAGTTCATGGGAAAGAGTCTCATATTTGTAGAATAAAGAAGGCTTTGTATGGCCTTAAGCAGGCTCCTTGCACCTGGTATGAGAGAATTGACAGATACCTGATGAGCTTGGGCTTCTCCAAGAACGATGCTGATTCAAACCTGTACTTCAAGGTAATTGATGGTGAGGCATTGATCTTGGTTCTTTATGTTGATGATTTATTTCTTACTGGAGAAGATCACCTCATCATCAAATGCAAGGAGTTAGCTTCTGAATTTGAAATGAAGGATCTTGGATACATGCATTACTTCCTTGGTTTAGAAGTTTGGCAGAGGCCTAATGAGATCATTCTGAGTCAAGGGAATTATACAATAGACATCCTGAAGAGATTTGGTATGATGGATTGCAAATCCATGTCCACACCGATGGAGACAAATTTGCAGAAGTAAAAAGAGGCTGCAGCTAGTTCAGATCTGGTGGATCCTACTATGTACAGGCAATTGATTGGATCATTGATGTATCTAGTCAATACTAGACCAGATATTTGCTATGCAGTGAGTCCACTTAGTCAGTTCATGTGTGAACCAAGGCAAATACATCTAGTTGCAGCGAAGCATATCCTGAGATACTTGTGTGGCACAGTTGGGTATGGCTTGAGATATTCTTCTGGTGTGGACTTGAAGCTGCATGGATATTCTGATTCTGATTGGGCAGGGTGTGTTGCTGATCGAAAGAGTACCTCTAGATGTTGTTTCAGTTTGGGATCTGCGATGATCTCCTGGTGTAGCAAGAAGCAGTCTTCAGTGGCACTGAGCACCGCAGAGGCCAAGTACATTGCAGCTTGTGTGGCAGCTCGAGAAGCAATGTGGCTTCGAAAGCTCCTTGCAGGATTGTTTGGACAATCATTGGAGCCGACTATCATTCATTGTGATAATCAAAGTTGTGTGAAGCTTTCTGTCAATCCAGTGTTTCATGACAGAACTAAACATGTTGAGATCAAATACCACTATATCAGAGATATGGTATTGAGGAAAGCTATCCAATTGAAGTACATTAGCACTGATGAGCAGGCGGCTGATATTCTTACCAAGCCCCTCTCTAGAGTAAAGTTTGTGTACTTTCGAGACAAGCTTGGTATTGTGGAGACTGAAGCCCTAGCTGAGAGGGAGACTCAACTTCAATGATCTTCTGTGATTTGCTTTTAATGCATTTTTCTCTATGAGAGAAATTTGAGGTGTAAGCCATTGTTTAATGCATCTTTCTCTGTGAGAGAAATTTGAGGTAAAAGCCCTTGTTTCCACCCTCTGGGAGTAGCCATGGTGGATATCATGTTGAGTGACTCCATGACAACATCACGTGAGAGAGTCCGTGATGATTTTCTTGTACTTGTGTTTATTCACCCTCTAGGAGTAGCCATGGTGAACGTCATGATGAGATGACGACATCACGTTGCGTAATTCCGTGATGGGCACTTATGCACATATGCTTTACATTACATGGGAGTAGCCATGATGGTTGATATCACGTTGAGTGACTTCGTGATGAGCTCTTTCCACATTTGGGTGTAGCCATTGTGGATATCATTTCATGACATTGGTTAGCTGGAAGTATTCCTCCCTAGCTGAGAGGGAGTGTTGATGTTATAGCAGCTTCAGTTCTCATCCTTCCAGCCACGACTTTGAAGGAATAAATTCAATATAGCCTATCGGCTATTTAATTTATTCAAGTCAATGTCAATGTGAAGAGGTGCTTCACTTGCAAACTTAAACAAATGATTAATTATTGTTAATAATTAATCGTGGCCGACTTTGAGTATTCACCACCCTTGGAGATATATTGATTTACTTTGGAGCCGACATCATTGCTTTGAGGAGGCATGATTCTTGTTGAAGGCCGACATGAAGACTTGAAGGGACGTGACCTATCCCTCTCACTTGTATATATTGGAGTTGATCATTTGTCATTTGGCATTCATTCGATTACATTCCTTCATTCATTCATAAGTGCAAGTTCTCAAGAGAAGTGCGAATTGTTCAAGACCAGATCAAAGCTTATAAGGAGGCTGATATATTATCATCAAAAGAGTTGTATTATCTTCTAGAGATTGTAGAGATTGCATCATATTGGTGTTGTTGTTTGGCCTCATTGTAAAGGAGATTATTGTTTCACATTCAATATATAAGTGATATATTGTTGTTGGGTTTTTCTCCCTCAAGTGGAGAGCTTCCCCAGGGTATATGTTGTGTTTGAATTAAAATCTGCTTATCTAATCTGATCATAAAACTAACAGGATCAAGGGGCAGCACCCCTCGAGGGGGTCTAGGAGCAGCTCCCCCAGCGAGGTCGGGAGCAACGCCTCCAACGGAGTTGAGGGGGCAGTGCCCCTCGTGGGGGTCTAGGGGCAACGCTGCCAATGTGGTCAAGGAGCAACGCCCCTCGCGGGGTTCGGGGGCTCAATGCCCCTAATGCGCTTCACAATACAAGGTGGGGTCGAAGGGCCGAGCCCCCGCCACCAAGCCCAAATTAAGACCTCCAAAACCACACAAACCTTCATGGTGGTACATCATTTTGGGTAAGTGTTTTTCATGAAGGAGAGCAACTAATAGACTGAAAAAATGAAATGAAAATGCCTTTTTAGCAGCCACAGGGAGAGACTTTTCTAAGCGGTCGAGTTTTTAGCATGAACTCACCAAGTTTTGGGCAAGTAATCGCCAAAAACTCGGCGAGTTTTTGTCATTTGCACGGCGAGTTTTTGTCATTTGCACAGCGAGTAAAGGATGGTGAGTAAATGGCGGAAATACTCAGTGGCAAAAAAACTTGCGAATTTTTTGCAACTCGCCGAGTTTTCCACGAGTTTTGCATCTATGTTTGACATAATGTTTAATTTGTCACTTGAATAGTAGAGGAAAACAAAGAGGTAAGCAGCAGGGCAAGGCAGTCATAATACGGTATTAAATTATTCATCCCATATTTGCTGGGTATAGCTAAGAGTCTAAGACTGAAAGTTTCATATAAATGCACTTTTCATGAGGAGCGTCTCCTTGAAGACAAAACAAGTCTCCCTCCATTCTGTTTTCTGCATTATTCTGATTGGGTATTTGATATTCAGATATTCTAAGAGGCATAGCATTGAAGGGGAATATTTGTCATTATTTATCTGCATAGTGTTACTTTCTTGGTAAGAATGCATGTTATTAAATGATTTGCCTAATAGCCAATTTTATATAGATATTCTTGTATACACTGCCATACATAAATTTCCTGCAGGTTTTAATAAAGGGAAATGTCCCACAATAATAGACAAGGAACTTAGTCCCACGCAGCAAATTTTGGGGATAACAGCTTCTTATATAGAGAAAGGGAATTATTAAGTTTTCCAGAACTCTGAACCATGATCTCAAAAGCACTAAATTGTCCTGGAAACTGTACAACACAAGAACAACATTGTCAAAACCTGCAAAATACAACAAACACCAAACACAAGTAATGGAACACAAACTCTTAAAATCAATAAACCCTAGATGCAAAATTGTCCTTTTACAACTTATAAACCACAAGCCCAAAGAAAATAGCTTGGAAACCATCAAAAACTTTGTAGCAATCACAAAATGAATCACATCTAAATTTGCAAAATCCCACAAGTCGCAGATACTGGTTCCAACAAAAAGCAACTAATTTTTATGACCTGCACACACTAAATCCAAAAGCAGAAATTTAATTGAACTCTTGAATACGGTAAGCCCTAAACAAAAGCAATGACACAACTTTTACAACCTATAAAAACTCTAAGCCACACAAAGCAAAACTGTAATAGAAATATGGAATCAAAATAAATCCAAAATAGAAAATATGGATATACTCTCAAACCATATAAATAGTAATCCAAAAAGCAGTGAATTGCGTTGAAAACTATGAAAAACAGAAACCATAATCACAAAACTAAACACCACAAAATTCCAAGAGCCTTTACCCCACACATTCCCTAAACACAAGGGTACAATTTAAAAACATGAACCTTAAGCCCAAAAATGAAAATATCACCTTTACAAAGCCTATAAGCCTAAGAAAGTAAACCTTTCCTTGTAAATAGACCACATGAAAAATTCTAAACATGATAAAATCATAAAACAATGAACAATTAAAGCTTAAGGGCCAAAATTGCAAAACAATGCCCATATGAAATCTGCAAGCCCAAATAAGAAAAACTTGTCTGGTAAATAAACCACATAAAAAAATAACAAATATGAACAAAATAATAAAAAACTTTGGCAGCCTACAGAAATTGACCCTAAATGCAGAAAATCATTAGCATATAAGATTGCAAAAACTCTACAAATCACATAAATCCTAGTTCTAGCCAAAAAGCATCAGGTTTTTGACAATTTAAAGAAACCAATAGCGGAAGAAATCACAGCAAAATCATAAATCAATTAAATCCTTGACATAAAAAACAGCAAAAAGCCCTTCAAACCCATAAACCTTAATCCCAAAACCACAGACCTGTCCCTTAAAAACTTATAAACCTAAATCCCAAAAAAGCAAAAAAAATTGCCCTGGAAACATCAATACAAACATTAAACACAAAAAGATGACACTACACAAAACTCTTCAAAATCAGAAACAGGAAATTCACCCATCAAACCTAGCTAGAGAAACATAAAAAACTGAGATATAAAACGAATAGCATGCATCATCATAAAATTCTTTCTATTACCAATTGGATCAGTTGTATGTTGGTATGCTCAGAATTCAGTTATCATACATTCCTTCTGTTTTGTAAAGACTTCAAGCGCATTATTTCTAGAGATATTTATTTCATGATCGCTTATACCAAGAGTGGCTTTGTCTTCTAGAGCATATTGACATATTAAGTTTCTTTTCCACAATGAAGGAATGGCAGGCTAGAAATCTATTGTAACACCACATAATTTTGTTGATGGTCTCGGCCATTAGAATTCTTTTTATACTCACTTTCCACGTATGTTGGTAGTTAGACATATATGAGATACTAGTTGTTATCCCACGCTGATTTGCTGTTTGAGCCCCAGAGTACTTTTATGACCAAGTTGTGAGTCAATATAAACTTTTGTCACAACTCAGATTTGTATTGGCACATGACAAGATTTGACAAGTGCAAAGCAGTAGGCATTTGTTTCTTTTGCGCCTTATTTGTACACGTGTAATAAAGCACCCATATGGTTATGAAGCTTCTTGGTTGTGGCATCTTTCCTTGACTTCAGCTTCTTTTTAGAGCTTTTCAGTTGGTTGTGACATCTTGCTTGGCCAGACATCTTTGTCAAACTATTTTCACTTTGACTTGAACCATGCCACATATCCTTTCGCATTAGCATTAGCACGACATCTACATCTTGTATCCTAATCTGTTTTCAAAGTGAAGGAGGTTGTAACTAGGGCAAGATAGTTTATAGTTTCTCCTTCCCTCAATACACAAAGTTAATCTTAAGCTAGGGTGTAAGCATATAATCATTTATAATATCCATACCCTTTAGACCTAAGATGTCTATTCCATTTCCCCAAGTTAGTTCATATCTATTTTCATGCAAATAAAATGTAATTGCAAATAATTCCCGTGTATTTCCACAATCTGGTTCAGGCCAGAGCAAGTCCTGGTTGTCTCCTAGTTATCTTTTTTGTGTGCATGTCTCCTAGTTGCTTTCTTTTTAATTTAACTAGAAGAATCTTTTCCCACCTCTATCTATTCATTATAGTAAGTTGAGGTTGGTTCTATACCCAATTTACAGGAGCTAGAAAGAAGTAGAAGTGTTGTATAATAAGTACTAATTTGCTCCTCATTTCTAGCAAATCTTATGTTAGATATGAGAAATTTTTTGGGCAAGGACAGATTTTAGCAAATATGACAAGTCTATCAAATTTAACATTGTAACATTACTATGTATGTCACACTTCCTGTGTAAAGAAGATGTTTGTCAGACACTTAGAGAATCAGAATTCAATGTGATGTGGTCTTCCAAGGTTTGAGAATTTAAGGCAAACATTTTCAAAAGTCCAAAACAATATCCAAGGGCCTAAATGCTGTTTGGAGATGATCGAGATGGCTTAACAAAGCTACCCAAAGAATTAGATCATACATTACAAAGATAACATCATGTTGAGCCAAAATTTATTTTGACATGTTTGTGCTTACAATAAATCATCCCAAAAACCTGCAAGAACAACATATGTATTATGCATCCTAGACCAAACTCATTCCAAACATGTTTATTTTGGCTTGAATTCGTCTTGAGAATAGATTTTAAACTTGAAAAGATAGTCATCAACAAATGAGCATTGAATTCCAACCTAGGTGATCACCCCCAAGTCGATAGGGAAAACTTGCCCAGTAACCCAAAACACAATTCTAAACTTAAAAACACACCAAAAAAGTGCATTTTTCCCATTTCTCTATATTTAATTAGAGTGTTCTACCCCTGTAAATGTTATTACATCATTTTTCAATGGCCTTTGAATGATCTTCAATGGATTTGACAAAACTATCGACCAAATTTGAAGAGTGGACTTTTTTTCGTTTTATATTTTGACTGATTTTTCTTTCATTTTAACTATTTCTAGAATTCCAATTTTTTGTTACCATGTTCTCTTCTCTTTCAAAGCTAGAATTTAAAAAAAATTAAGTTGATTTTTGTTCTGCTAGAGTCACAAATTAGAATTTGGGAATATCCTCACAAAACTATTAGATACACAATTCAAGGAGCCACAAGTTAGAAAAGGGATTTCCTTCACCTATTTGCATTTGAAGGAGAACAACTCAACACCCACATAAAAAGGGTTTCGTCCTTCAAAAATTCAATTGCAGTCTCATAGATACTAGACTTCTTTTACAAGTGCAATTCTAGTTTAGTACAAAGTCATAAATGCCCCCTCTGTGCAATTCATATTGGTATTGGATTGTAGGGATGTGGAGGTCATATTTATCAAGAAGATCACTAATTTTGAGAGGCAAGCAGCAAAAGCATCAAGAAGTGCACTAGATGATGCTATGCTTGAGAATGAATTTATTAATGAGGAAGAATCTTTACCATCCAATTCAAGCTCGCAGGCAATGAGGAGCTTTAGTCAAGAGTTAAACTTGTAACGCACTTGATGGATTTGTAAATTTCTATGATAAAATGATAATTCGGTCATCATATGACATGATGATGTGCATTGTACTCCTTTGAACTAAAACCAATAGGAAATATATCTATAGGTTATCTGAAGTTGTTTTTTATGATTTCAAACAATATTTGCACATTATTCAATAATATGTCTATTTTATGAAATTATAATTATTTTTAATGTTTCAATTTTTTCCCAAGTTCAAGTCAATATTTTGGGCTGCCATATTTTACCCCAGTCCAAGCTTTTGGTCCTGTGAAAGATAGGATGAAACAAACCGCCCATGTTAAAATGTGGATTGATTAGAGTGTTGTCGACATTAAGAATTAAGAAACATGGTCAATCCACAGAATTCAAATACTGTAAAAGCAATAAAAATCCATAAATCATACACAACAATGAAGAAAACTGCTCTGGAACAAATAAAATATTAAAATGCCATAAATTGCACATGACATAAATTGGCAATGCACAATATTATAAAAATGTACCAAACCACAACACTCTTTACTCCAACCAAAATTATCATGTTTTCAAAATCTATAGACACTCAGCCTAAAAGCAAAGTTTGGACATTTGAAGCTACCAAAGCACCATATAGATGCTACGCACAAAATAACAATTTCACCCTTGGAGGATATAAAAGCATCAGAGAGATCATAAATATAAAATCAGCAACCTACAAGTATTTTAGAAGTGCTCAGCAATCCATAAACCCTAAACCCAGAGACATAAATTCACCCTAGAAAAAATAAATGAGAGCCACAAAATTCAAACAAATCCATACCACATCAAACATTATCAGAACATTAATTATATATCTAAAGGTGTATTATACTGTAGAGGCCTTTAAAAATCCCTGGATCCTGCTCCACATAAAACACCAGAACCCCTATTTACACAATTAGCTGCATACAATACCACAAAAGACCTGAAAAATACATAAACACGAATCCAAAAAACAGCCAACACTCAAAACAAGTGAGCTCAAAATTGCAGAACCCTCAAACCACACAAAAACGTATTTACAACTACATCACCCCATAACCCCAAATACAGAAATACTCACCTAGAAATACAAAACATCATAAAAATATTAATTATAACCAGCTTACAATACCCCCAAAAGCCTTCAAAAGATACCATAAATCAAAAATGCAAATAATTGCAAAACCATTCAAAACCAATAAATGCATGATACCAGACTGAAAATCCACCCCCAAAGCCATAGAAGGTAATAAAAATCCCTAATAACAAAATCAACAAGACCCGAAGTAGCAAGATTCCCCAAATTTCCATGAGCCCTAGATACAAGAACATGAAAATCATAAGATTAATCATAAAATAAACAGCACACACAACATTGCAAACCCCCAAAAACTATGCAAATCCTAATTTCAAACAAAAGTATCAGACTTTCAAAACCTACAAACCCTAACATCAAAAGGGATTTTGTTGTTGGAAGCCACAAAATGCCATAAACGTTCTAATTTTTAAAAGTAATGGTTTACAACATGCTAAAATCCTGAAAACACCTTTAATGTTAAACTGGAAAATAGGAAACACATTTTTAAGGCTTCTTAAATCCTGACACCAAAATCAGGAGTGCACAAAATTCAGAAAATCCTAGGAACACTAATCTCAAGCAAAAGCATCAGATTTCTTGTAATTCAATACATAAATGCCAAAAAATCAGAATTGCATGGTTCAGACCAGAAAAATAGAATGCTCTTGCCCATGGCTACGGTAATAGCATATGATACCACAAAAATCCTAATTACACCATTCATTATAGAAAAAAAAGACAAAGTATCCTAACACAAAAAACAAGATAATCTCCCTAAACCCTAGCCCCAAAAAATCAATTGTGCAAATTCAAAAAAAAAAATACCCATTGCATAAACCTAAAACACAACATTTTTCATGATTCAGACAAAAAAAAATATACCGTTTGTCCTATGCCTGACCCAAAATGATACTATACCCAAAAAATCCTAGTTACAGCGTACATGATATCGTGCCACTCATCCGCACCTGTAAATCACATAAACCCTGAACCAAAAAGAATCGCCCTAAACCCTATAACACAATTAAACGCACATGGAACCTAAATAACTCCGTATTGTAAACCCCCTACCCTCAAATTCCAAAAACCTAAATCCAAATAACAAGAAAACCACACTAAACCCCAACCACACAACCAACCTCACAAAATCTCTAACTTGAACCAAAAGGATTCCAAAAGCCCTAAAAATCCAAATAACAGGAAAATCGCCCTAAACCCCAACTACACAACCAACCACCCTGAAAACCTAACTTGGACCAAAAGCACCAAATTTTATGAACAATTATTGAAAAAAACAAAAAAGGACAACCCCCGCTTTGGTGCCCAATACAAAAACTACCCACAAAATCAACTCCGCACGAATCGCCAAAATCATAAGTACAAAAAAGTAAAACCGCCCAAAAGCACAAAATTTCAAAACGGAAAAGCTACCTATGAATGAAGCTCATCCGACTCGTCCTCCTCCGGCACGGCCTCCATCTCCAACTCGGACTCTTTCAGAGGTTCGGTGGGTTGCAGGTCAGCAAGGTTGCAGTCCTTCTCTTCATCAGGGTACCTGATGACAACGACAGGGCAGACGCAGTGGTGAACGCAATAGTCGCTGACGCTGCCAAGCCTGCCCTTTGAGTTCCTCCTGGAGGCTCCAAAGCCTCGACTCCCCATAATGACAGCGCTGAGGCCGAGGCGCTCGACCTCCAAGCAGAGGCGCTCCTTCATGTCGTGGTCCTTAACGATATGGATCTTAAACGGAATATGCGCGTCAACCAATGGCTGCGCCAGATCAGCGGCCTTGGTGGAGGTGAAATTGTCGAAGTCGTCTTCAAGCTTCTGCTGCGACTCCTCCTCTGTATTGCTGTCCTCCACCGAGAGGTCGATGGAACCCCAGTCGGCCCCGTACAGGATACTCGTGGGGCGCACGTGAACCAGAATCACGTTGTCCCCAGGCCGCAGATAATTCGCCACCGCCCATTTCACTGCGAACGCCGACTCGTCACTCAGATCCACCGCTATGCCGATCTTCCTGTGCCCGCCCTGCGCTGCTACCGACGTCGATGACAAAGGCATTTTTTCTTACCGACAAGACAAAATTACAGAGAGTAACTTATGTGTGATGATTTGTCCCCAGAGAGTGTCACGATTTGGAATGATGAGGAAAATGTTAGGGTCGCGCTTCTTCTTGGGTGAGCGACGCCTCCTGGAGCGTCATCGTCATCACTTGCACTGCTTTTGTGTAAGTAATGCTTTTTTCCCCTTTTTTTCCTTTACAAAAACCCTGCGTGGTCATGGGGTTTATTTATTCGCCCTTGGAAACGTCGAATCGCCGCCAGTTTATTCCATTTGATTCGTTAACGATCATTTCGCCTCTCTTGAAACACCTCCTAGGTCACTTTTTTTTTCGATGATTATTATAAAATATAAAATATAAACAATCTGTCAGTGGAAAAAAAATAATTTAAAATAAAGATTTTTGCCTTTTCAAGTAATACGTATATAATATTTTCATTAATATTTATTTATTTTTATATGTTGAGATTGATTTCCATGAATAATTTTCTCATATCTTTATATCTGTCTTCTTCTTCTTCTTTTTTATGTGTTGAGATTGATTTCCATGAATAATTTTCTCATATCTTTATATCTGTCTTCCTTTTTTTTTGAAATATGTTGAGATTGACTTTTATGAATAATTATCTCATAATTAATTTATATGTTTTTTTCAAATGTCTACTTTTCAAAAAATTATTAAAAATATCTACATGTATCTTTTACATAGATTTTTTTTAAAGATAGATATTAGTATTACCTATGTGAATGTCTTAAAAAAAAAAAAAAATTTAAATAAATATATCTATGCATTACTTATATTATTTATAAATATATAATCAATATATAAAATATTATTTTTACATATGAGATCTTTTAAAATATTTTAAATACATCTATTTAAAAAGTGATTTTGTAAAATATTTTAATCTTTTTTGCTCAATAATAGAAATCCTCTCTTATCTATAAAAGAAAAGTGATCTGGGAGGAAACTGGGAAGCGGAGGATGGCAATGTTGTGTTGTGCACAGGTGAATGCTCGCGGCCTGTAAGGCAGCGGTGCATGTCGCCAATGGTCTGTGCATGTGGGAGCTTGTTCGCAGTCTGTGCATCGTTGTGTCCGTTCACTGGTGGGGTGGGGTTCTTTGATGCATTCAGAGGTGGGGGGGAGATCTTATTTTTGTTTTTCTTTTCCTGTTGCGTTTAGTGAGCCAAAGCTTTCACTGGTGTGGGCCTCTCCTTGGTCGTGTGGGTTGTCGACGTGTGGGCTTGAGTGTGGGGTTTGTTTGTTGTTTGTTGTATTGCATGATCGATGGAGTGGGGTTTGAAGTGATCGGGATTTGGTGAGTGGTGGTATTTGGCTAGGGTTGTTGGGTGTGGCTCTCATGGCTTTGAATGATGGATTGGACGAGGTGTCGGGGGACGATGCTATGACGAAGGCAGGGAACAGGGTTCCAACTCCATTTTCTCCTCGTGTGGGCTTGTCTAGGATCGGTGCTTTTAAAGTGCAAAAAGAGCTCAAGTGCGCCTAGTGGTGATGATTCAAAGGGAAGCGGTTGCAAAGGATTTAGAATATTACAGCAAGCATGTTTTAATCTGCAAGGTTTTTGGGATGAGGGTCTCTCTTCCTTTCCTTGACCCTTGTATTCAGAGGACATGGAACCCGGAGGGGGATTTTGAGGTTCTGTTAGCTGTGAATAATTTCTTCTTGGTGGAATTTTCATGCATTTCAAATCAAAATAAGGCTTTTGAGGGTGGCTCATACTTTTATAATCAGGTTTGACCATTCATTAAACCTTGGCATGTGGGCTTTAATTCAGCAAAATAAATGTTGTCCAAGGTCTCGGTTTGGGTTCCCCTTCCTTGGTTGTCGCTTGAATGTTGGAGGAGAGATATACTGCAGTCTATTTCCATGTCACTAGGAAAATCGATTGGCCCCTCTCAATAGACTCTAGAGAAGAGAACTTTTTCCTATGCATGTGTTTGTGTGGAGATTGATTTGAGCCAGCCTTTGCCTGACTCTATTGATCTGACAGTGGGGTCTAGTTCCTGGACTTAGCCATTAGATTATGAAACCCTGTCATTTAGATGTCGTTTATGTCGTGAGTATGGTCATCTTCAGAGGAGGTGTCCTCGTGCTCCTGGTGCGGGTAACTCAAGCAACATGATGGCTCCATCAAATTCAAGATCCGAAAAGGGAAAAGGGCCCATGCAGGGGGTGACTTTGGATAAAGATGGATTTGTGCCTGTTAGGCCTAAAAATAAAAGTTGAGGTCAAAAGAGGACTTTTCGGGACCGCTAAGAGGAGGGGATGTTTAACAGGTTTGATGCACTGGATGACTTAGTTCACGAGGAGGGGATATCTCCTAACATGCATGTGGATGCTCCCCCTTTTACTGCTCATAATCTTGAGCCTATGGTTGTTACATCTTTGGTTCTTGGCCTTGTACAGGCTCTTGGGGAAGTGAAGGATTCTTTTTGTTCCTTCCCCTAAGGTTGGGCTAGGAGATTCCTGTGTGTTGGTTGGTGCTTCTTTGGTCTTTACTGTTGTTGGTGCAGTCCCTGTTGGAGGTTCGAGTTCAGGAGATTTTGGCAAGAGTAAAGCTTCTGCTTCTTCCCCTATTCTGGGTGTGCAACAAAAGCCTCTAAAAAAGAGTGCTCCTGATAAGTCTTAGAAGGTGGGTAGGAAGAAGGATCAGGAGAAAGTTAAGTTGGCTAGTGATACATTGGTTGAACCTGGGTCGGTGAAGACATTGGATACCCACCTCTCTCACCTTCATGATGATTGTGTTGTCATGGAATGTGAGGGGTATGAATAGCACCCCTAGACAAAAGGTTATTCAGGACTTGGTTCGTGCTCATTCTCTGAACTTGGTTTTCCTCTAGGAGACGAAGTTATCTATGGATAGTATGATGCAGAGTGCATCTAAGATTTGAAATAGAGATTTATGTCAGTGTGTGGGTGCACAAGGGAGCTCTGGAGGTCTTGCTTGCTTTTGGGATCCTCAGTGAATCTCTCTTGTTTGGTGGTTCTCTAGTAGATTATCCATTTCTCTTATTGCAATTAGTTTGGAGACGAGGGAAAGAGTTTTTCTTTCCAACATTTATGCTCTGACGGATGTCCCTGGTAAGAATCTCTTATGGTCTCATATCAATTTTTTGAGATCGTTGGATCTCTTCCTTCCCTGGATTATGGCAGGTGACTTCAATGCAATTGCCTCTCTCGAGGAGAAAAGGGAGGAAGTGCCTCGTTTGGACCCCTCTAATCTTCTTAGGGACAATTTGGCTCGACTTTGACTTGTTGATATCGAACCTTTGAACAACATGTTTACTTGGAATAATAGGAGTCTTGGAGATGAAGCCATTGCTGAAAGATTAGACAAGTTTCTTGTGTCCAGTTTTTGGGTTGGCGACAAGTGGTTGTCAAGCTCTGAAATTTTAGATTGGCGAGGATCATACCATTGGTCGATTAAATTCTTTGTCCATCTAGCTGGTGGTTCTAGGAAACAGACTTTTAGATTTCAGCTTATGTGGCTCAAGGAGGAGAGTCTTCTTGACCTAGTTTCTAGATGGTGGACCAAAGGACGGCCTACTTTTGGTACAGTGATATACTCCTTTGTGAAGAGGCTTCAATATGTGAAGTATAAATTAAAACATTGGAATAAGTATCAGTTTCGCAATGTGTTTCAAAAGAAAAGGGTTGCTCAAGAGCACTTGGATTCTATTACCAGGCAAGTTCGGGATCAAGGTCTTGATGCGGATTTGAGTAGGTTAGAGGATAGTGCGGTTAAAGACCTAGAGGAATGGGAGCTTCGTGAGGAATTTTTTTGGAAACAAAAGGCTCATGTTGACTGGCTTCAGGAAGCGGATAGGAATACTTCTTTCTTCCATAACTCAGTGAAGTCTCACATACAAGGTAACATTATCTCTTCTCTTCGCTCTCTTGAGGGTTTTGTTCTTTCTTCCTCTTTGGAGATTTTTAGGGAGGCGGTCCGCTTTTTCTCTAATCTCTTTTTTGAAGATACCCCACCTACAAGTGAGGAAGAAGCTTCTATCTTGGCTTGTATTCCCCCTCTAGTGACTATGGATATGAATGTCTCTCTTCTTAAGCCCATTTCTTTGAAGGAGTTGGAGGATGTGGTGTTTCAGTTGAAAAAAGGAAAGGCTCTTGGTCCAGATGGGTTTCCAGTAAAGTTTTTTCAGGAATTTTGGGAAGTGATCAACCTTGATCTATTGGAGGTTGTGCAAGAGTCTTTAAGGAATAAGCAAATATTGAGGGCCATGAATGCCACGTTTCTTGCTCTGATCCCAAAACACAAGGGTGTTGATTCTCTAGATCTTTTTCAACCAATTGCTTTGTGTAATGTAGTGTATAAAATCATTACAAAGCTATTTGTTGAGTGTCCAAAGCCATGGCTGGATAAGTTGATCTCGGAGGAACAAGGGGGCTTTGTTGTGGGTAGACAAATCTTGGATGGAGTAGTTATTGCGGTTGAGACTATTCATTCCATGGCCTCTTCGAAGGAAAAGGTTATGTTTATAAAGTTGGGCATGGCTAAGGCTTATGACAGAGTTAAATGGGGTTTTTTGAACAAAATTCTAGGAGCCTTTGGGTTCAGTAGTGATTTTTTTGATTAGGTCATGAGTCGTGTGATGACATCCTCCTTTTCCGTTCTCATAAATGGGGAGTCCTATGATCTGTTTGGTGCTTCTAGAGGTCTTCGACAGGGGGATCCCTTATCCACATATTTGTTTATCTTGATGGTTGAAGGCTTGGGGAGGTTCATTAAGTCTCGGGTTATGGATGGGCTCATTCAAGGATGGAAATGGAGCAACTCTCTCCCTCCTCAAACTCATCTTTAGTTTGTGGATGATTCGGCTTTGATGGGTGTTGCTAAGGTAGCTGAAGTAGTTGCTTTTTGACAGACTTCAAATTGTTGCTTGGTTGCCTCAAGTCAAAGCATTAATGAAAGTAAGTCTTGCATTTATTTCTTTAATACCCCTGTGTTTATCCAGTAGTGTATTGCCTGGATCTTAAGGTTTCAGGTGGGGAAGCTTCCCTTTATCTATCTTGGTATACCTTTGGATGCACGCCCACTTCCCTGGCATTTTTGGTAGGATGTGATTGATAAATTTTGGGGGTTGGTTTGTCATTGAACCTATAGATGGATTTCTACGACTGGTAGAGTCACTCTGTTGAAGTATGTGGCTCATGCCCTACCTATTTATAGATGCTTTGTGATGACTACTCCCTCAAGCTTCATCATAAAGTTTGAGGGGCTCTATAGGCAATTTCTTTGGTTGGGTACTCTCCTTTCGAGGAAGTGGAGCTTAATTAAGTGGGAAGTTGTTTGTCGGCCAAAGCAGGATGGTGGTATGGGATTGCGCAAGGCGGATTGGAATGGGCAAGCTTTGGCTGCTAAGCTACACTGGAGATGGTTTTCACACCAACATCAGTCTTGGGCTAGGATCCTTACCTTCAAATACCTTGGGGAGGTGGATGGCGCCGAGGTTCCTCGATTTAGTCTTTTGGGGAAAGGCTCTATGATATGGGATACTCTTAAGAGGGGAGCCATGTTGGTTAAGCAAGGCCTGTTTTAGATCTACAACAGAGGTTCTAATGCTCTTTATTAGCATGACTCATGGGATGGCTTCCTACCTATCCTCTCCTCACATCCTCACTTAGGGGATTTATGTAGGATTTTTGTTCAGGCAGGTTGGAGCAGAGTGATGGATTTTAAAGCCCCTCAGGCTTGGGGAAAACTATTGTTTACCAGTGGAAGGATATGCAAGAGTGGCCCCTGGGTGGATCTTTGGACGATAGGGGGGATTTGGCCTCCATTTTGGTTGATAGAGTCTGTTATTCTCTGTCGGAGCGGGATGTGCTAGCTTAGGGTCTGGATACTAAATGGAAGTACATTATTGCTTCAGGGTATTGTGTTTTGGATAGACAAGCCTTAGGTAATGTTGAGGTTCCTTGGTGGAAAAATATTTGGAATAAATTCTCTTGGAAAAAATGCAATTTCTTTTCTTGGCTGGTGGTGTATGGTAGGTGCTTGACTTTGGACAACCTTTGTAAGCGAGGCTTCCAAGGTCCCTCATTATGTTTCCTATGTCTAAAAGAGGTTGAGACTGTTTCTCATCTTTTCTTTTAGTGTGCCTTTGTTAGGACTATTTGGCATTTTTTGTGGGGGGCCTAAAATTTGCAGTGCAAGCATCCTTCTTCTCTTGATGAGTTTTGGCGGAACATTAGGCCCACTCCGGTGAAGACTTTGTTTCTGCACACAACGTGGCCTATTGGTCCTAGTCTGATTATTTGGCACATTTGGTTGGAGTGCAACCACAAGATCTTTCTGGATAAGAACTTGTTGGTGGGTCAAGTTTGGGCTTGCATTCTTGGGGATTTGTAGGAGACTTTGTATGCTAAATGTGATATGTCAATCCTGGTGGATCCTGGAGATGTTGGAGTGATTCGTAATCTAGGGATTTCTGTTGGTGGTACTAGAAGACCCAAGATTGGGTGGAGCAGATGTTCTAGAGGGAAGGTCTTTAGGGGAGGGCATTGGATGCTTCCTCCCTCTAGAGTCTTGAAAATCAACATTGATGGGTCTATAAGGGGTAATCTTGGGCACGTTGGCATTGGTGGGGTGGGTAGAGATACCTCTAGGGTGGTTGTGTTCTTCTTTTCGAAGTATAGGGGGTAACACTGTAATAACCTTATGGAGGCCTTCGCAATTCTTTTGGATTTGAAGAGGGCATATGCCCTCGGTTGGAAAAGGATTATCTGCAAGTCAGATTCTCAGGTGGTGGTAGACTTGATAAATATACGACAATTTGATGATGTTAGGTGGTAGCTTGCAGTGGTGGCTAAGCAAATCACCAGTGTTGGAGAATTACTGGATTTTATCACCTTCTCTCATATCCCTCTGGAATGGAATAAGGTGGTTGATGGGTTGGCAAAATGGTATTTTGAGAAGAATGGGACTTGGTTGGTGGATGATTGGGACAGTTTACCAGAGGCTCTTGCCCAGGATTTGGAGGGTTGGGTTACACAAGATATGAGATGTTGCATGAACGCTTCTTGATTTCTTGTAAGATGTTCCTTGGCCCTTTTGGGTTTCTTCCCACTTTATGCTTTGTATTGCTCTAGTTGATTAATAAAGTTTTTACCCTCTTTTATTAAAAAAAAAAGGAAAAGTGATCTTGTAAAATATTTAACTTTATAAATTATATAAATTATATTTTTAATATAATTGGCTAAAAAGTTTTGTGAGTTATAGGAAAAATGAAAATGCACTATTATTTTGCCTATTTTTAGAAAGTGAAATTATAAGTAAATTAAGTTAGAAAGTAAGTAAATTAAATAATTATTATTATTATAAATTTTATTTTTTTTATTTTTTTTTATTAGTGGAAAAGGTTTTGAAGGGCCCCAAGATCCTTTACACAAAAAATAGGCTGCTAAAAAAAAAGTTAGGGAAAACAAGCAGCCCCGAGCCAAAAATGTTGCTACAAAGAAAAAGCATTACAAGTCCATCAGCAAACCATCAACAAAAAAGCAGACAAAAATAAGAAATTACTACAGATTCTTCAAGATCCCCGCTGCCTCCAGGTCCCTAGAAATAACCTTCTCATGCATCTCGACAACTTCTACCGTTCACAAGCTAGTATCACAACAATTTTCTTTGTCTTGCTCCTAGTTTGAATGCAAGCGCCTGCATCCATACCCTTATCCAAACCCTCCTTCAACTCATCATCCTCCACTTCATCCACTTATTTCCCCTTAATCAACAAGTCCCCCATCCATTTGTGTGCCTTCTCATTCAACACATGCACACTAATATGTAGAGAAGTTTGGCTAACATGCACCAAAGTACTCAAGTTGTCATGAATCCTACTAATCTTCTCCTCAAGAGAAGTTAGCCTGGATTCCTGATCTTTTCCCAATTTTGAAGCATCATCGGCCATCCTATTAAGGACTACATTCATATTCTTGATCTTATTATAAACAGTCATCTCCATTTTTCTATTGTTAACAGTACCTGTAATAATATTAGCCATCAAGTTTAACTTGATATTTATCGATTTCACTTCATAAAGGAGCCATTTGAAGAGTTTAAAAAGATTCCCAATCCCATCCTTCGTCATCCTAGTGGCAACATTAAAATCAACCTTCTCTCAATTAATAGACTCATCATGTAAGCTGACTGACCCCTCAGGTCGAACCTCCTAGGGAATATCATCTTAAGAAAACAATTTAGCTTTGTCTTTACCTGCAGTACCAAGATCTTTTTCAACAACAGTAGGGGAATCATCTAAGTCCACCAAGATATTTCTTGCCCTGTTCACATGAGTAGCCACGTCAAGATCCACCAACTTCTCGAGATTCCCTTCCTTTGTTATAGTAACACCTTGGACCTTCTCCTTGCCATCCTGATCCTTATCCAAGCCAAATTTTAGGTTTTTCCTCCCCACAGAGCTCTTACCCTTAACCCCTTTCACACCTTCCATTGTCATAATTTTCCTTTTAATTTTTGGAAGAAGAGATGACTCCTCAT
Source organism: Sequoia sempervirens (assembly GCA_007258455.2). Lineage (NCBI taxonomy): Eukaryota > Viridiplantae > Streptophyta > Pinopsida > Cupressales > Cupressaceae > Sequoia > Sequoia sempervirens. The sequence goes on along the minus strand of VDFB02131325.1, from coordinate 42,008 downwards.
TTTTGGAACTCTTGGCCCCTTTCTTTCCAGAGGAAGTTGTTACAGGCAGAACATCTTGAGCCTTCTTATCTTTATTCTTGGCAGCAACCGAAGGAGTCTCCTCAATAATCTGTGTGTGAGCCACCCAACCAAGAGGGTAGAGCATCCTTCTTAGCCCATTTCCTAAGCATTTGTTCAAACTCCTCTTGGGAAAAAGAGTACACTTCTATAGAACTTGACCCTTCATCCACTTTAACCTTACCTTCAAAGTCATTTCTAGTTTCATAACCTGAGGGGACATCCTTAACCTTACGAGCTCTACCCATTTTAGGAACTTCAAGCATATAATAAGATTTGGCATATTCCATTATCAACAAAATTAAAACCTCATAAAGAAAAGGATTGTTAGGGTTCTTTTCTAAATTCCATGCTCCCATTTCCCAATGAAAGGAGCAAATAATATGGGAATGAAACCAACTTGTTATGCCTAAAGTGATTAAGAAGTATAAAATGAAAACCATTGAGAGTAGAAAATCTACCATCAAGAGTGAATTACCCCATTACTGCGATGACCACATCCCCTAAATGGGCTTGATGAAGTGTTTGTCATATATGCCACAAGCCAATTTATTTAGACTCTCCCTCTCCTTACCTTTAAAGAAAATTGTATAAGAGTGAATTTGCACCCCACGTGCAAAATCCCTTTTTTCCTTTACCCACCTTAAAAAAACCAAGTTTGGAGGCTTAATTCCACCTAAGCTCATTGTTTGCATCCCGCTTGGAGCCTGTTTTGAGCATCGATGGAGGCGTTTCTGTCAAGGAAGCTCGCGCGATGCATAGATGTTCGCACGGTGTGCTTACATCCCTGGCAGATTCCTATGGCTAAACCTGCAAAGGCTTTACTCTTCTCATTGGAGGTGAAGTTGTAACGCCCCTGTAAATGAGGGTAAATTTTGGATTAGATTATCAATCAATAAAGCATATAAAATAAACCCAAAGTAATTACAAAATACAATGGAAGTAAATAAAAGAACGATTATACCAGAAAATCACCGAGACCTCCATGATTCACTTTTGTAACACCTTCTAGCTTGCTGGTTGACATGTTGCCCTCAGATTCATCATGCGAGCAATCTAAAATAAAAGTCTAAGTCCTACACCAAGCTTTGAAGGATTTGATCAAAATCTAAATGCCTAATGCCTATGACAATGAGTGAAATGCCTATGCCTACATATGCCAAGACTAAATGAAGTAAGATGACAAATGTTGCAATGTCTAATGTGTAATATCTAATGTCTCTAATGTCTAAAATCCAATGCCTTATGTAAAAATGAGAGGAAAATGGCATTTTATAGAAAATGCCATTTTGAACGGACGGATGAGATTGAATGTCAATAAGATGTCTTAATCAATTGCCAAAATTGAAAGTTGTAGTATGGACTAGGTTTAGGTCAAAATTAGGGCAATGACAAGAAACAAATGGCTAAGATTGAAATATAAGATAATTCAATCAAGGGCTGAAATTAAATGAGATGTCAAAAGATAAGATTTGATGTGGAAGATAAGATTGGCATAGACAAAGAGGTGATAGGAGAAATTAAATAATAAAAATTATTTAATTTAGGTGGCAAATGAATAATTAAATAATAAAGATATTATTTAATTATAGAAGAATGTGAGAAAATGGATCATTTTGAATTAAGTAATGATTTAATTCAAAATTCAAGAGAGTGGACCAAATTAAATAAATAAAATTTATTTAATTTATGAGAGAAAAGGCTAATGAATAATTAAATAATTATTTAATTATAGTGGAAGGTGGATAAAAATTAAATAAATAAGAATTTATTTAATTTTAGAAAGAAGACGACTTAATTAGTGACGTAATTTATTTAATTAATCAAGCAAGAAATAAAGATAGGAATGAATTAATTAAATAATTAAAATTATTTAATTAATAGAAGACATATGACTTTAGAAAATAATTAAATAATTAAAAATTATTTAATTATCAAAGCCAAAAGGGGGGATGATGGAGAATTTAGAAGTCGCAAGCCTAGGACAATTTTTAGTGTCTACATTTTGCCCCTCTTTGTCATAATGTAGCATGTCGTGTTGTGACAAAGAAAATAAGTCAAAAATATGCCCCAGTGCAAAATAAGATGAGGAAGAACAATGAGGAGGGTAGCGGTATGCCCCCTCGAGAGGACAGACGGGTTCCAAGATCATGGGTGTGCTCTCGAAATTGATGAGAAGACTAGAATAAGAAGAGACAAATAAATGTTAGTGCAAAAGATATGGATGATGATATGGATGCAATGTCTATATGAGATGGGTGAGAGAAGATGACAAAACTAAAGAAGATGCATGTTAGTTGCTAGACCAAATCCTTCAAAACATTACCATAGGAATTTAATATTTATTGCTCTTAATTATCATTGGGCAGTAAAAATGACACAAATGGACAACAAACACCATGATATGACATAGACCAAGGTGTGCAAGGTCATCCACTTGAAAAACAGACAGTCACAGACAAGAAATGTCCTAACTCATACTAAGGGTCATGTTGCCCCAGTCTTTTTGTCAAGACAATCCACAGATAGTAGTCAAAAAAATAAAATAGGTCAAGAGACGTCATCGCACCTCTAAATCCTTCATGGGACATCCTCGAGGTGGCTAGTAACATGACCAAAAAGACAAAACAGAAAAAATATAAGACAAAATAGCCAAGATAGTCAAAAGATAAGACAAGATAGACCAGAAAGATTAACAACCATTTTATTTTGTTTTGTTTACCAATGTTTGTTTGCCAAAGATTGATTTCTTGTCGGTTTGACAGTTTTGATAGTTTAAGAGTTTTGCCAATTTGACGGTGTTGACAGTTTGAAGGGGCCTATTGTCAGGAAGGACACATCTTGAAAAGGAAAAGGACATTTTGACGCGGTCTAACTCCAAGAAGGACACATCTTGAAGAGGACCAAAGAGTGACGAGACATACATTGTTTTGACTAGTATGTTTTAGCAAGTTGACTGATGTTGACTGTATGATTGATTGGACTGTGCTATCTGATTTTGACCAATTTTGACATTGACGTTTCGAATGACTGTCTTGTGTCTGAGTTTGACGACGTCTAACTTATTTGACCAATGTGACGATTGTGACAAATGCCATGATTTTATTTGGACCAACCTAAAAGGACTGACCTAATGTCTCAGGGACTCATCGACTGATGGCCTTGCCTACGTAGCAAATGCGCAGAGACAACGTAGTTCGACAATGACATGGACTGACTGACATGACTGACTTTGACTCCATTTTTAGGATTTTGACATTGATTTGGATGTTTTTATGTTTTTCTTCAGGATGTTTTATGATTTTTAGGTCTTTCTTCAGGACATTTTATGATGTTTTTTTGTCTTTTTTATGACATTTTATGATGTTTTTGTCTTTTTTCAGGACATTTTATGATGTTTTTGGATTTTGACGTTTAAGAGGATCATGACAAATGTATGTGACTGATGCCTACACATGAGAATCCAAGGACAAACATGATTATGCCCCTAGTCAAGCTGAATACCAATTGACAGGTGATGACAACATTGTTTGACATGGGAATGACGCATCTCGAAACAACCTGAGGACGATGACTATAATGTGATGAAAGTATGGTGGTCTACAGCCAGACCAGGAATGCAATCAAGTAAAATTTTGGATAATGTGCTTGTATGGATTAGATTTGTTGCATTTGGAATGACTTGATTAGGACTAGATGGGATGATGATTATCCTTAGACCGTTTGACAAGGGAAAGTCAAGATAGGTGACAAGCATGAAAGGATAGGGGGTGGCCTTGGTAAAAGATGGGAGACATGAGACTACTGGAATTGTCATATGATTTTCAAGGACTATGTCACATAAGGATAATGAGGTTTGTCAGCAGTGACATGACATTTCACAGATAATGTATGACCAAAGGATAGGCATGCCAAAAGTTTTCTCAAAACATGATTTATGTGTGCCAATTTTATGTCAAGACCGAGGTAAGTGGGAAAAATTCGTGGAAATGATAGGGCTTAGATGGACGTCAATGTCATGAGGAAGGCATGGGAAAATGAGACGACTTGCCTCCAAGTGTAAAAGTCGACATAGATAATTTATTTTACACATGACGCCTGTTTGCCAGGTTTTCATCATGGTACTTATCCAAGGCGCTTGTTTGCCAGGTTTTCACCATTGGATGAAATTTTTCTCTTTACTATTTTCTTGACTTTTTGATTTTTTTGGTGTCACCAAGACGCCTATTTTCCAGGTTTTCATCAAGGTGACGATGTTTTACATTATTCAATTTTTTTTATATTTTTGATTTTGTGGATAGCCTGGATGCTTTAGATGACCACTGACTGTTTTGAATCCACTGATGGTGCCGACGTAGAGACTGGTGCCATGATATGCTAATAATGACCTTGCTGAAGGAGTTGTCTTGTCAGGATTGTAGCGCTTGTATACAACTGATCGATGTCATTGTGGTCCTTTCTGATACTAGAGTTGGCCTTATCAGAATATGCACATCGCGATAGAGTTCCATGAGAGTCCTTGCGGTAAAGAGTTGCTGCCAATATGTGACAGATTTGTGATGTGGGATCATTAGACTTTAGACGAGATGTAGAGTTATGATGAATGATGGTAGACGTGGAAAGATTGTTTGGACGTTTGGATGAATGACTTTTTATTTTCCAAAATTGGGATGGTGGATGACGGATTTTGGAGGGATGATGTTTGGAATCAACACTTTTATATGCATTGATTGATGACCATTTTGAAGGAGGTGGACATTTGTTGTATGTGGGAGTCCTCTTTGCTTGTGGATCCACATTGTGATTGACTTTTGTATTTGACTTGGTGTCTTTGTTTGATCCATTTTAATTTAATTTGTTCACTTGTCCTTTTGTTTGATTCAATGGCCTTTGACATTTGATTTTGATCTTTTGACTTGTAAGACTTTTGTTTTTGTTGGTTCCAAAGGGAAGGTTTATTTATGATGGAATGACGGTTTATGGTGTGGGTGGAGGGGGTGTTGGCAGCAATCTTATGACAAGGATTTCTCATGGACTCCATTTTGACATTTGTATCTGGCAAAGTTGCCCCCAGTATCGAGGAGGTACCACTGACATCGTTTGATTTACTAACTGAGGAATAGCCAAGACCTTGATGTCTGTAATTTGCTTGAAGCTGTATTGGTTTCAGAATTCCTTGCTCGTGTATGCCTAGTCCTTTGCCTTGATATTACATGCTTTGACAGATTCTATTTGCGATGGGGTATTTGTTGTTTTGAAAGCAAGATGCTAACCCATCATTAGGTATGTGGATACTGTCACTTGTAATATTTCCGTCTACAAGAAAGTCTGCTCTGACAAAGATAGATGACCCTAGTTGATAATTTGTCTTAGCTTCATTGTCATGTTGGACATATTCTTGACTGATATCTTTGGTCTGATCGTGTGACATGTCAAGTTCAGATGATTCTATGGGTGCTTCCAAGGCAATGTCGAAGCCATCATTATGTTTAGTGTCATAGAGTCCAATGATTTTAGCTATAACTTGATCATATGCAAGCATGTCCATAGTGGAAGATTCTTGTTCTGGAGGAATATCGTCTATGCGTCCCATGGAGGCAAGTGTCTCATCCTGGGAAGTGTCAATAGTCGAGGCCTTTATAAGGTCAACAAGTGTTTGATCATGAATAGCGTAAAGGTCAAGGAGTGGATCGTCTTGGACTCCTTGGCCAATGGGGTTGTCATGGATTTGGACTTCTTGGTCAATGGTAGGGTCTTGGTCAAATATGGGGTTGTCATGGGTTTGGACTTCTTGGTCAATGGTAGGGTCTTGGCCAAAGATGGGGTTGTCGTGGGTGATGTAATTAGGATTGAAGTCTTTGTCAAGGGTTGGGGTATTTTGGATATCATGATCATCTTGAAGAACTTCTTGGATGGACTGAAAGATAGGGTCATGGGATGGACTACCTTGTTCTTGACATGAGAGTGACGTTATAAGGTCATGCTTTGGACTTTCATTTTGACATTTATCCTCGAGTCTATTAAATGGGATTTGACTTTGGACTATGATAGAATTTTCATGACTAGATGTGGCTTGTGAGGGGGTGACTTGAAAAGGATTAATGAACAAAGGACTAGGATAGGACGTGGGAACTTGGAATGGGCTAGTATATGAAGGACTAGGATAGGACATGGGGACTTGGACTGGACTAGTATATGAAGGACTGGGATAGGACATAGGGACTTGGACTGGATATGTCATGGAGTCTTGGACTAGATTGGTGTAAGGTTGATTGAAATAGGACATGGAGACTTGGACCGGATCAGTATGGTATGATGTGGGGACTTGACATGAGTTGGTAGATGGTTGATAAGGGATGCAAAATTGGACGGGATTGATAGGTGAAGGACTAGCATATGATGTGGAGACTTGGTATGGACTAGTGGATAGTTGGTTTGCCTTGTCAAAGTTAGGATAAGGGTGATAATTGGACATGTGTTGTGAATTACTGGTAGGATTTATGTCAAGTGACTGTTGATGGTGAGGGTAGATGGATGGGGGTGGAAAAGTATTTATGTCAAAGCCTCGTGGTAACTTAGCCCCTTGGTCCAAAAGCATGGCTAGATACCTTTGAGGGTCACATAAGACTGAGTTTTCTACAAATGAGACTATATTAGGATTTTGCGCTACAGTTTCTAAGTCTTTTGCATATACTTGTTCATTTTGGTCTCTTTGTATGAACGGTTCAGAAGGGTTTCATGATGAAGATGGAATGTTCATGGAAGATTGAATGTTTATGTTGTGAAATGGGTTGGAAAAAGTCCAATGTTGGTTTGTATCATAAGTTCAAAATGAGGACTGAGGAAAATTCTAAGTTGTCTAAGGTCGATTGTTTGTGTCCAGATTTGTAAATGTGATGAATCCAGAAAGCACTTGACAAGCATAATGTTTTGAATGTAAGCAAGCGCACATAAGACAAGTACAATCCTAGGTTAGGCCAGGACAATATTTGCTAGATTCCACATGGGTTTCCCCAACCACATATTTGTAGCGTGTGAATTCAGAAGCTTGGCTGCACGGGCTCCCCCTTACAGTGCACTCTCTTCTCAGGCCAACCAAGCTTCCAACCCCCATGAAACTCCCATGGCAGATTAATCACCTCTACTATAGATTGCGAAAGTGTGGATGTCTTCACACCGACCGGTGTTGCGCTAGCAAATAGAAGGTTTTTGGCTTACTACACAAAGGTGTTTAATTCGGGACCCCCGTTCGAGTGGCCATACATGGGGCAAGAGATTAATCACCAATTAGGTGGCACTCCATCCTAAAGAGGTTAAGCTCAACAGGGTTTAAGGGAGTACTACTCTATCCATATGACACATTTGCACTCGTAATCTTAGGTTTTCCCTTAAGATTCACATTTATATACTGGTCGGGGGTAGCTTGGCTTTAGCTTCGTTGCCGGTTTGAGTCGCGTTGGGGTGATGAAATCCCCAGGTGGGCCCAATTTCTAGAGTTAGTAATCATTTCTCTTGCACCAAGATCGCCCGAAAGCGCAAGGGGAGAGGATACTCCGATATACTAAGTCGTGGGGTTAAAAACACATAAAAACTGGTCTGGTTTTCTGATCACCGAGTTTTCACAAGGTGAGAGCATACTCACCTATCATTTTGCAAACACAATCAGACACTTGCAAACAAAATTCATTTTAGAGCACCAAAGGAAATGTTTCCTAAATTAAAAAATGCAAACAAGTGGTTTGAGAGAAATCTTCGACAAATGTAGCTGCAAAACCACATGTCAGTAGTTTGAATATCGATCTGCAAAAATAGTTAGATGCGTCATTTTTGTCCACTTGATCCAATGTGTCCTTTGAAGTGTTTATTTTCTGCACATGCACAAAACCAACAACAAACCCTAACAAGATAATTGATCACTACTATTAGAGGGTTAACTAGTCAAGACAAATCTGATTTTTGGAAAACATTTTTGATAGTAAAATTAAAAATACAGAGAATAAATCCTGTCTAAAATCTCAAGAGGTTTCAAAAAATGTAAAGAAATCAGAAAAAATTGTTGTTTTGCACCTGAAATTATTTTTTTATGAAAAATCATAAAAAATTTATAAAAATACAAAATAGCTCCAAAAATTCTAATTTTTGGACTGGAGTCGTATGATGTCATCCCAAATCTACAAAAAAAAAATTGTGATCATATCTGCAACCGTTTGTGAGATATAAGCAAATATTTGTGAAACCCTAATTTTAAAAGATCTGTTGTTTGACTAATAATTACGCATCTAAATTTAAAAGAGAAAGAACAAACCCCTATTAAAATTTAGAGAGATTTCTAGAAATGTAAACATATCTGAAAAAATTGATAATTTGCTCTCGAAATTAATTTTTCATGAAAAATAGAAAAAAAATTATAAAAAATTAGAAACATATCTGAAAATTATGATATTTGGAATGACAACGCATGATGTTGTTCCAAATTTGTACAAATTTTTTTGTGAGAAAATACATAGCCATTTGAAATTTATGGTTGAATCTTTAGAAACTAGGGCTTTATCCACAATGATGTCAAACCTGCAACAAAAGAATCCAACTCCAAGATTTTTCAAAATGTGTTAAAATACGTCAGGTTCACCAATGTAACTGAGGGTAAATTTTGGATTAGATTATCAATCAATAAAGCATATAAAATAAACTCAAAGTAATTACAAAATATAATGGAAGTAAATAAAAGAATGATTATACCAGAAAATCGCCGAGACCTCCATGATTCACTTTTGTAACACCTTCTAGCTTGCTGGTTGACATGTTGCCCTCAGATTCATCATGCGAGCAATCTGAAATAAAAGTCTAAGTCCTACACTAAGCTTTGAAGGATTTGATCAAAATCTAAATGCCTAATGCCTATGACAATATGAGTGAAATGCCTATGCCTACATATGCCAAGACTAAATGAAGTAAGATGACAAATGTTGCGATGTCTAATGTGTAATATCTAATGTCTCTAATGTCTAAAATCCAATGCCTTATGTAAAAATGAGAGGAAAATGGCATTTATAGAAAATGCCATTTTGAACGGACGGATGAGATTGAATGTCAATAAGATGTCTTAATCAATGGCCAAAATTGAAAGTTGTAGTATGGACTAGGTTTAGGTCAAAATTAGGGCAATGACAAGAAAGGAATGGCTAAGATTGAATTATAAGATAATTCAATCAAGGGCTGAAATTAAATGAGATGTCAAGAGATAAGATTTGATGTGGAAGATAAGATTGGCACAAACAAAGAGGTGATAGGAGAAATTAAATAATAAAAATTATTTAATTTAGGTGGCAAATGAATAATTAAATAATAAAGATATTATTTAATTATAGAAGAATGTGAGAAAATGAATCATTTTGAATTAAGTAATGATTTAATTCAAAATTCAAGAGAGTGGACCAAATTAAATAAATAAAATTTATTTAATTTATGAGAGAAAAGGCTAATGAATAATTAAATAATTATTTAATTATTTAATTATAGTGGAAGGTGGATAAAAATTAAATAAATAAGAATTTATTTAATTTTAGAAAGAAGAGGACTTAATTAGTGACGTAATTAAATAAATAAAATTATTAATAGAAATAATCAAGAAATAAAGATAGGAATGAATTAATTAAATAATTAAAATTATTTAATTAATAGAAGACATGACTTTAGAAAATAATTAAATAATTATAAATTATTTAATTATCAAAGCCAAAAGGGGGGGGTGATGGAGAATTTAGAAGTCGCAAGCCTAGGACAATTTTTAGTGTCTACAACCCCCTTCAGTCGACCGACCCAGATATGGTCGTTTTCTTCCACTCTTTCTTCAAATTCATCCCTTCAACATTCAATCCAACTCTTCACCACTTCAAGCTTCCATTCTTGCACTCTCACATTCACTGTCAAGCTCACTTTCACTCACTCCAAGCATTCAAGCATTCCATTGTAGCTAAAGCCACACTCCATCACTTCAGTAGAGCAAGTTTGGGACCGCGCCATTGCAACAAAGGCTCAAGTACTCTCATTTTCTCCCCCAAGTAGCCTTGAGTGCTCTTGGTGGAGGTGGTAAGCTTCCCTCTCCTCTCCTCTATCACTTGGTTGAGTAGCATAACACTGTTTTGTAGTGCTTCTTTGCTCTTTACTTTATTATTTCCTTTATCTCCTTTCCTTGGTTGTTCATGGAGGTGGAAAAACCTAAACGGGTGTCTGATTGAGGCAAGCCCCTATACAACCACCCAACATTTTCCCTCTCTTATTGTGTGTAGGAGTACGTGCTCTTCGAGGGATCAACTGGCGAATGAATTCCTTGGTGAGATCCTCCTTATTCTCTTTACTCTTGCATATTTGCTTTATAATAGTATAGAGTACTTCATTTATTTAATCACATCATTCTATCCCTTTAGTTTGTCCGCTGGGTCATTAGCTTGTTTTACTGGTTTGACCTCATCTCCACTGTTGTTTGGTTATATGGATGACAACACACTTTTGAGATGCCAGTGCGTCACGCTAACGTCTAGAGAATGTGCTTTTGTCCTTGGACAGGAAGCTTTATGAGATGTAGTGTTAGATCTAGAAACTGACTCACCTAGCCTCTCCTTGTGTTTCGGGTCTGCAAAGTAACTGAGTGGCCTCACGGTCCTCGTTACTTTTGCCTTGCATTCCCTCACATTACATTTAGCTAAGGTAAGTTAGGGCAGCCTCTTGCATCTTGACCCTCCGTGACCTGGGGTCTTGGATGCGGGGGTCCCCCTCTCTTACATTTTTGGTGAACCCGACGTGAACCAACATTTGTTCATCTGTTGGTGTTGAAGCTTCGCTCAGGTACTCCATGATTGTTGTGCTCTTGAGTGTTGTGAAGGTTTATGAGCATCACAACCCAATCCACAACTTCTGGGTATATTGTTAGAAGTGTACGACACCTCCCGATGGATAGGATGAAGGTCTCAATTGGTCTCTCTACGGGTCTCTTCTCAGCTCCCGCCATTAGTTTGGTTGCGCGGAGCAATTTTCAAGGAACGAGATGGGATTTGCTGACAAAATCGATCATGTTCCCACTCCTCCTGCATCTCCCACGCCATCATTAGTGGATGATTATGAGGCCATTCAAATCCCTACAAAATACATTGTCGCTCTTTCTAGGGGATTAGGCAACTTAGAAAACCACTTGGAAAGAAACCTGAAGATGGCTAGAGCCACTCAGGTTGTCAGTGAATTAAGGCATATGATGAGTAAAGATCGAACATGCATTGAACTTCTTACTAGCCTCCTTGGTCTCGCCAGAGCATGTGCTCCTTCAAACAACCCTAGCTTTGCACAAGGGGTCACTTTCAAAGAGTGTGAAGGACAGTTAGGAGTATCAATGCCTCCCACATCCATCTATATGGCTGATGCGGTCCCTTCTATCAATATCCCTTCCATCTTTGAACAACCTGAAACTATTAAGGTTAACAAAGTCCCATTGGGCTTTAGCTTCACCCCTCCTATCACCTCTAATGGTGGAGGCTTCGGTGGGATGAGTGGTGGTGGATTCGGTAGTGGAGGCAATGCCGGTGGAGGTCACGATGGTGGTTTCGGCGGAGGCCCTACTGGTGGCAGTGGCTCTGGTGGTGGTTCCGGCGGAGGTCACACTGGTGGTGGCTTTGGAGGAGGCCCTGGTAGTGGTTCTAGAAGAGGTACCTCTAGCCCTCTATCTTCTAATGACCCTATTCTAAACACTCTTCTTTAGAATATGAGTAAGATGTAGAGCCAGTTGGCGAGTCTTTCCGAAGCTCTGTCCAGCCTATCTTCCAACCCTTCTTCCAACATAGCCCATTGTTGGTTTCCATCCTGAACACTCCTTTCCCTCAAGGAATGGAGATCCCTAAATTTGAGAAGTATGGTGGTAAGGGAGATCTGCAGACACATGTGTCTGCCTTTAACGCCCTGTGCATTGACTTCTTCCATCATGATGCACAGATGGCTAAGTTGTTTCCTCGATCCCTCAAGGACACAACGCTCGAGTGGTACTGTTCCTTGCCTGACAACTCTATTTTCTCATTTGATCGACTCATAAACTAATTCCTTAGGCAGTTCCAAGCAAACATCAGGCCTAAGATGACCTTTTCAGATCTCATCCGATGTAAACAAGGGGATAATGAAAAAATCACTGACTTCATAGCGCGTTACCAAGTGCTCCTTTCACAAATCTTGTATCAACTATCCAATTCTGACTTGCAAAAGGTATTCATAGGAAACTTACAAAGTCCTTGGCAAGAGAAGTTTCCCCTTATGAAATACCCTTTTTTTGCGCACTTGTGTGCAGCCTTACAAGAGTACCAACAGACGATTGTTCAATTTGGGGGATCCTCCTCGCGCTCTCGTTATGAGGGGAAGTCTATCATATCAATCTCTGGGAAAGGTAAAGCCATTGTGAATGTAGTAGCCGTTGCGAATGTAGAAGTCATTGCGAATGTAGTAGCCGTTGCTGATGACAACGACCTCAAACGCAACTAGAAATTCACAAAGTTATTTGAATATTATACTTCTATCTTACATAAACTGTTGAAGGATAAGATCATAACTTTGCCGACCCTAGGCATGTTAAAGAACCCTACCCTAATTGGTATGATGGGAGCACTTATTGTCAGTACCATCATGTTAATGGACATGATACTGAATGTTGTATGCAGTTGCGTCCTGAAATATAAGACCGCATCGAGGACAGTACCATTCGTCTTGATGAGAATAAACATAATGCTAACAAATTGGTGGTGAAAGCTAATAGTGAACTATAGATATACACAGACCCATTTTTGTCACACTTTGCTAACATGATTATTGATTCCATTGATTTTGTTACCCAACCCGAGGCTTATGTCAATATGGTCACAGTAACTTCCACTACTCCGTCCGCACCTGATTCGTCAGACATTACATTTACATCATAGGATTTACCCTTAAACAACAAACCTTCACCTCTCTACATTCTCACTCGTGTCAATGGTAACATTATGATAGGAGTCTTGATAGATCCCGCGAGTCATGTGAATGTTATCATCGAGGAGACATTAGTATTGAATTCATTACAAAAGGAAAACTATGAAGAAATGAAATCTACCATTCGTACACACGATGGTATGTTCCTTAAGCCTTATGGCTCGATCACTTTTTCCATCGTAGTTGGACCTAGGGCTTTCGACACAGTCTTCAATTTTATCCCGGAGTCAGATCTGTTCAGGTTGAAGATAGGCATACCCTGGCTCACCTCCATGAATGGAATCACCTCTGTTATTCACAAGTGTTTAAAGTTCTCCCATGAGGGTGTCATGCACATAGTGCATGACACTGGATACCAGCATTTGGTGTCTCGTGGTGGATACTCATTGGATCACTTTTGGCCCTCCTCAATCAATCTGCTTCCTCCAAGAATGAACCTACTTTACAAGAACTATGTGATGTATAAAATTGGGGGCAAACGGGAGCCAAAGCTGACCCTACCTATGACAGAACAATCGGTCGCCTCCTCTTCCCGAGAAGAGAAGGAGAAGCCCACATCGACTACTCTCCCTTCCCCGAAAGGGAAAGAGAAGTCCATGCTAACTCCCTCTCTTTCTTGTAAAGGTAAAGAGAAGGCTACCTCCTCCTAGTTTGCCCCATCCTCTCCCCCTTCTTGGGAAGAGTATTGGATGAGTTAGCCTGGTGGCTACCCACTGGTTTTGATGATTCCTCCTTGGCGTAGGCCCAAGCTCAGGATCGCGGACCTCCCCAATGAATACCCCAGTTTGTGGTATTATTTATACAACAGAAAAAAAGGTTCTCATAGAGAGTTTGATCCACGGCCTCCTACCACTCCTGCTCCTAAGGCAGTGAGCAGAAAGAGGCCTATTGTCGAGGCTCTCGAGTTGACTCCTCCTATCGCTCCTCAGCCTATTTCTCTTGCTCCTGTGTAATAACCTGTCCCTCTGCCGGAAACGGACATGGTGGACATTCCTATGGTTGAGCAGGACTCTTATGTCCCTTTGCAGCCTTTGGCACCTAATTCCAAGAGATGAAGAAACCACCTTGCGCGTGAGCGCAAGCGTCGATGAAATGCCCTCTTGGCTGAGCAAGTCACCTTACAAAGGAAGGAGGAAGAAACGACCGCCCCTGCTTTAGGGCCTCCTACAGTGTTTTCTTCCTCCCTTCCTCCTGCTTCTCTCTAGTCTGCTCCTGTACTGCTCCCGGCCTCCGTTGCAAGTACGAATGCACCTAACCCTAAATGGGTACAGGTGTTCATCACTCCTTCGGAAGAGCCACCTTTGCTGATGTTTGTTCTAGATATACAGCCTTTCCCAAAGCTCGTGGATATGGTTAATACTCTGATTGTATCCGTTGTAGTTCTTTCCTCCTCTTCCTCCACACCTCTAGCCTCGTCTATGGGGAGGTAGTCTCCTTCGGCAAAGAAAGAAGTGAAGAGTGGTCCTTCTAGCAATGAAGGATGTAAGAGGAGCCCACCTTCTTCACAAGGTGGTCTTGTGATGACTTGTTTTGTCCTAGTGACCAAACTAGTCCTGGCTTCCCCTGAGTTTTTCACCGCTCCCGAGTTACTCGGTGAGCCTAGCGGTGAATCTCAGGCTCAGCCTACCCCACCCATTGAAGCTATACATGGCACCCTTGTGGGGTGCATGTTTAATTTCGTGGATGAAGTTTCGGCCTTGTCATCGATCTTCGTAAAATCACTGACCTTGACTCCACAAGAGCTCGATGGAGAGGACCTTGAGGGGCCCTCTTCCTTGGACCTTGTTGCAGGAGGGCCGGATGCTCCTCCTCTTAACATCCCACCATTGCAAGCTCATCCTCCTTTCCTTTATGAGGATTTAGATTGGGTAGCGGATGACCTCTTGGTTGATCAATGTTAGGAGGAGGCCCCTTTCTTGATCTTGTGTGTGTGTGTGTGTTCTATGATGTATTCCCCCATACCCGTGCTATGTGTGCTTGGATGACCCTTGTCACCCCCATTGGTGCTTGGATATAGGCGTGATTTTTGTGTCATTAACCTTCTTCTATTTGTATCATCATTCTTCCATTTTTGTGCTTGATTTTTCGGTATATTGGGGATGATGCAAAGCATTGGGAGCATTTAGGCTTCCCTCCCATGTTGACCCAATTTTTTGTTTTTACTTTGTTTTATGTGCATTCTTTCTGATCTGGTTAGGGATTGATGATCTTTTGCCTCGCATTGCGGTTACCTATTATTATGAGCTTGGATAGATTTGACGCCACTAAACTAAATCCCCCTATGCCCTTTGTTTATATTTTTCTTTCTTTTATTTTCTCTTATTTGCTTGGGTTGTCCCTTTCATGTGTGACAATGCCTTCTCTTTAACATTCAATTTTTAGAAAATGCATTCGTTGCTAACAAATCTTTTCTTGAAAGTCTCCACAAACTTTTCTTTGGAATCACATTCTCAACTTGGAACCCTAATGGGATGTGTTCCATTCATCATGTGTTCGTAAAGAAAGGACTTGGAGACCTTCCTCTAAAGTGGGGATGGATTTGACCTTCCCTGCACGCGCGGGCATATCCTTCCTTTCAAATTCCTTGATGAAGTGAACATCTTTCGAAAGGATTCCTTGATGATGGATCATTCTAAGGAAAGAAGAGAAACTGCTTTCGAACTGTGTGTCCCTTGAGTGGACCCCTTTTCACGGCAAGTTCCCAAGGGACCCTTCTTTGAAAGTCTTTACCTCGAATGGATTTATTCATGTCTAGCCTGGAGGCAACTCGACTAGACTTATTCCATTCCCCTCCATGTCTAGCTCGTGGGCAAACTAACTATACTTCACCTTTCAAACAACAGGTCCCTTGAGTGGACCCCTCTCCTTTTGAAGGGTTCCCGAGGGACCCCTTTGAAAGACTTCCTTTGAAAGACTTACGAATCATCGATGGTTTGTGCAACTGTTCGCTTACTTGCCTATATGGACGCTTCTTGATTCTGCGGTGTCCACTTCCTTGGGTGTTCTTCATGCTTGAGTTTGTGGACAATACCTTCCTTATGGGAATGAGAGCCTATATGGTGCTTCCTTGGGTATTCTTCATGCTTGAGTTCATGGAGAATACCTTCCCTATGGGACTGAGAGCCTATAGGGCTCTTCCTTTGGGTCTCCTCCATGCCAGAGTTTTTGGGGGACACCTTCCTTGTAGGACCGAGCACCTATAAGGCGCTTACTTCATGGGGCTTCCTTCATGCAAGAGATCTTGGGGGTTGCCTCCTTGTAGGTTTGTGGGCTTGGAAGACACTTTCCAACTTCATAGTTCCAAGCAACTATGGAGTCCTTTATTTTTCCTACACCTTCAGGTACGCTAGACTGAGTACTGCTTCCTTGACGGTTCAGGTATACATTTCTAACCCTACACTCTTCTTAATCTACTTTACCGAGCACCCATCAGTGTTGAACATGCTCGCTAAAGTGGGAGAAAAATGTATAAAAGTGAATTTGCACCCCACGTGCAAATTCCCTTTTTTCCTTTACCCACCTTAAAAAACTAAGTTTGAAGGTTTAATTCCACCTAAGCCTGCTGCTTGCATCCCACTTGGTGCCTATTTTGAGTTTCAGTGGAGGTGTTTCTGTCAGGGACGCTTGCACAACGTGCAGACATCCCTAGCGAATTCCTACGGCTGAACCCGCAAAGGCGTTACTCTTCTCATTGGAGGTGAAGTTGTAACGCCCCCTTTGGCCGACTAACCTGAATATGGCCGTTTTCTTCCACTCTTTCTTCAAATTCATCCCTTCAACATTTAATCCAACTCTTCACCACTTTAGGCTTCCATTCTTGCACTCTCACATTCACTTTCAAGCTCACTTTCACTCACTCCAAGCATTCAAGCATTCCATTGCAGCTAAAACCACACTCCATCACTTCAATAGAGCAAGTTTGGGACCACACCATTGCAGTAGAGGCTTGAGCATTCTCATTTTCTCCCCCAAGTAGCCTTGAGTGCTCTTGGTGGAGGTGGTAAGCTTCCCTCTCCTCTCCTCTATCACTTGGTTGAGTAGCATAACACTGTTTTGTAGTGCTTCTTTTCTCTTTACTTTATTATTTCCTTTATCTCCTTTCCTTGGCTATCTATGGAGGTGGAAACACCTAAACGGGGGTCTGACTAAGGAAGGCCCCTATACAGCCACCCAACACTTTCCCTTTCTTGTTGTGTGTAGGAGTATGTGCTCTTCGAGGGATCAACCGGTGAATGAATTCCTTGGTGAGATCCTTTGTATTCTCTTTAATCTTGCATATTTGCTTTATAATATTAGAGAGTACTTCATTTATTTAATCACATCATTCTATCCATTTAGTTAGTCTGCTAGGCCGTGTTATGACTTATTTCACACATCGCCCCATTGCAAATGGGGACCCTCGGTGGTTTGCTCTTAGGGTTTAGCTTTGAGTGGCAATTTCATAAGCTTTGTTGCTCTGGGCGTTTCATGTCAAAGTTTGGAGTCATTACTCGAACCAAGTTGAGAATTTGAGCCTAAAACTGAACATGAACGTCATAGAAGTGCTTAGAAGACCCGGTAGACGAGGATCGCCTATGCTTTCGCTCAATTATGACACTTCCTATTTTTTAGGGATTCTGCTTTTTTGCTTTTTGCTTTTTTTCTTTTTTGGCATTTCTAGACCAATCTGGAATTTACTATTTTTAGAAAGTTGCTTTTTGCTTTTTTCTATTTTTAATAAGTTTATATTTTTAGAAAGTGCCAGGTCTTACTGGCAATGGAGTCGAAAGTTTCCATTCTTAGAATCAAAAAGAAAGCAAAAATAAAGCAAAAATCTTAAAAAATCAGAAAAATCATGAGAAAATCAAAGAAAAGCACATGCAAAGGTCTGAAAATCAAGGAAAAGCGCATGCAAAAATATGGAAAATCAATTGAAAATCGCACCTTCAAGGGAGAAAAATCAACGAAAAATCAAGTAAAAAGCAAAGAGATTATGGTGAAATTCACCTATGTCTGAAGAAGTGTGCCCCATGAAGAAACCCAGTTGAATCATGGAAAAATCCATTTGAAATTCATCAAAATGAAATCCACTTGGTAAATCCAATTAAAATTCGTTCATTTGAAAAGACTTGTTAAAATTCACCCCAAGTTCAAAAGTAAATCCAGTTGGATGATTCAAAATTCTAGTTGGTGAATGTATCTCAAGGTGAAAATTGGCTAAGGCAAATGAAAAATTTGAATTGGGACTTCAAGAATTCCATGATGAAGTCAAAATCCACTTGAAAGGATAAAAATTTCAGTTGAAAGTTGAATTTCCAAGGAGAAAATTGAAAAAATTAGCTAAGGCAAAGAGTTACCTTGGTAAAAGGAGAAAATCCAGTTGCAAAGTGGATAAGTCCACTTAAAGGTCGATTTTTCTAAGGAAAGGAATTTAAAATAACTTAAGTTTTTATTTAAAAACTTAACAAGCAAGCAAGAAGGGGCGCCCTTAAAAAATCAAAAGGAAGATAAGATCACTTTTTGTGTTTTAAAAGAAAGCAACCAATCAGAGAAGAGGTCGATCTAGGCCAATAAGGAAAGTTTTTGTTATAAAAGAAGTGCTTGAGAGTTTATTTTTCATTATTCACAAGTCAAATTTTCTCACAAGAAAACTTCTCTCAACCAAAGGCGTCCTTCTTTTCTTCTTGAGCTGCAAGTTACATTGATTCCAGAGCATAAGGTTGGATATTTTTCTTCTATTTTTAGATTTCTCATGCAACTGCAGAATCATAGCTAGCGAATTTGAAGAAGGAAAAAGGAATTTTTAACTTGGATTTACAAAAAACTTTAGTTTTCAACTATAAAAGTCCAGTAAATTGTTTAAAAAATTCTATGAATGTTCTTAAAAAAAGATAAAGGTTGGTAAAATTTCATTTTATTAAAATTTATTCTCCAACCAGCCTAAGCAGTCGAGTTCTAGATTTTTTTAATTAATTTATTTAAATATTCTCCAGCCATAAAATTGCCTTCTTTGCAATTTGTGAAAATTTTCTAACTTCGAGCTTCGTACAGGCGCAATCTCTACTTCAAAGAACATAGAAGGTGGAGTTAGAAAGATCCAAGAGAAAAAGTTCTCAGGGAATTCTATCCAGAATCTCAACTGTAATTGAAATGGAAGAAAGTAGCGGATACTAACTTGGAGCAATTCAATGTGATTCAGCACAAGAAAAGGATGTTTGGCACTCAACATGAAATGCCCATGCCTATTGCAACCAACATGGTTAAGTGCAGACTTCACCAAGCAGCAGGATTTCCACTTGCAGTTCAGTGCAGTGAGCTAATAGTTGAGTGCGCCAAAAGATACAATCCACAGACAAGATCCATTAAAGCATCTAACGGGATCACTTTGGCATACTTCATAGAAGATTTAGTCAAAGAGGTGTTTGGTATTCCTCGTCGTCACAAAATGTTGAACATGACCCAAGAGGAATCACAAACCATGTTTGATCAGGCCAAAGAATCTTGTATGGATATAATTAATTCCAACTGGGTTAAGGAACCAAAGAGGCGTCGTTCTAAGCTACCTAAGAGATTGATTTGCACAGATTTTAAGGAAGAATATAGTGACATGATCCACATGCTGAACAGGATTATGGGTACTTCTCAGGGAGCTTTTTTCGAAGTATGGATGTTTTCATACATAGAGGAGGTCGTATTAGGAATGGAAACAATAAATTGGGCTAAATTAATAAGTGACAACATTGATTTCCAGTTTAGAAACTTGGAGAAGACCAAGACTTTCTACATGAGTTCCTACATAATCTACATCCTGGCACAGTTTACCAAGTATAAAGGATTGATTTGCAAAGGGGAGGTTGGACTTAGAAATAACCAGTTCAAAGCACATGATTGTTACCTATAGCTGTAGTTGCATTATAAGGACAATTATAAGATAACCAATGACGCCTTCCTCATGTATATCACTCAATTGCTTCAAGGAGGAATCCAAAAGAGGTTCTCTAAAGAGGCTATGGTGTTGCTTAATAAATTCAGATCTTGGTTCATCCAATTTCTGACTTTTACATACATAAGAGTTCATGGATTTGTAGATGCTCTGTATAAACTCCCTCAGTATCCAACAGACAAAATTATTATGGTTGAAGTTGTAATTCAATTGGCACATGTGGATTCCATTCAAGGGAAAAAGAACAAACAAGGAGTGGATTTTCCTGTTGTAATTGGGAAAATGCTAGAAGTCTGCCCCTCATTGCAATTAGCCAAGACAACAAAATCAAAATTACAATTTTATAAGTTTGGCACTTATAAACCGAGGTCAGATTATGCTCCATATTTGAGAATTCACGGGAAGAAGTCCCTTCATGCTATGCAAATTGAAGACTATTAGTCTAACTTGGTGGACAAATATGGAGTCAAGAAGAAGATGTGGTCTAGAATTCTAGTAGACCTTGTGAAAAAAGTGTGACTTATTCCCTGTTCCTGACCAGGTAAAAGACAATGGAGAATATGTGCATCCTCAATTTGAACAGGAAAAGAACAAGCCTATCTTGTTGCCCAACTGGACACAACCTGAGTTGACTGATTTGAATGTATTGATGAAGGACATTGTAGCTTATTCTCGGGAATGGGCGGATAATCAGATCAACAGATTAAGAAAAGAAGGAATTGTTGGAGTTAAAATGACACTGAGAGGGGGGGTGAATCAGTGTCTTAACAGATTTGACCAATTTTCACAAATTCAAAAACCATAGCTCAGATATTATCTCAGTATACTGTGATTAATGCATTCATGAGTTGAATGTAATCATTCAAAAATAGAATTGAGAAAAGTAATAACCAAACAGTGAACTGAAATAATCAACAACACAGTAAAGCAAAGGGAACTCATAAGGACAAGAAGACTCAAGATTTTACCAAGTGGAAAACTCTCCTGGGGTATAAAAACCACTCCCTAAATGCCTTCCAGGCTTAATCTTTTAAACAAAAGTTCACAATGCCTTATAGGCTGATTTTTGAGCACCCACTCAAGGAGCACTAGCCCCTCATTTTGAGACACCCATCTCAAGGAGTACCAACCCCTCAAATTATGTTTTGAACAATAATAGTGACTCAGAGGATTTCTTTGTTTTCAGTTAAGCACATTTCTCTCTACAGAGTTCATTCATACATTTCCATATAGACAAGGAATGATACTCTCAGAATTACAACCAACAACACTTACAATTTTCAACACTGGTATTTATATACATTTCAAGTATGTATGTAAATAATAAGATCTTGCATTTTTCACTAGAATTTGAAACTCACATGCTAATTTTAGCTGAATAATGACAATCTGTAGATGATGGAAAAAATTAAGAGTAATGCTTATCCAGAGAGCTGCAAATCATCCATTATTTCAAAAACGCAACTGCTCAAAGAGGAAACTCAATGAATATGCTACTATGTAATGGTTATGAGATTCGATGCAATCAATGATGTCGGCCTGCAACTATATTTAGAAATTTCCATGATGGCCATAGAGATTGAGACTTCGTTAGCCATTCGCAGAGACATCTAGTTAGTTCTGCCGAAGGCAATTAAAACATTGATCATTCCTTTTAGTTATCACTTTCGCCATAACCCATCATAGTTGGGGAGAAGACATAATGACTACATTATGTCACGCTGAGAGCTCATATGTATTGTTCTTTCCAATTGCTAAGACATCAGAATCTTTCTCACCGAGACACCCTTTTGTTTCATTCACTGTCGCTATAGCCTTTTCCTCATTTGCTTTCACTGTGACCCAATGATGTCGGGAAGACCTCTTGCAGACCACATGATGTTTTATCGAAAGCCCACTTATGTGTTGCTGTAACCATCAACCGTCGGGGAGACGTTTTGTAGATAAGACTTTGTTTTGTCGAGAGCCCCCGTGATCAACCTTGTCGCCGTGACAATTCAACACTTATGCCGAAGGCCTTTGCCATTTCCAAGTCGCCAAGACAATACATAGTCGAGAAGACACTATATAAACTGCCCCTTGTTTTGCCGAAACATCCCGAGCTCACCCTAGATCGCCAAGACATTATCAATCTCACACTGATGGAGATCTTTGTTCTATCGGTAAGACACAAGGTATTCGTTAAGACCATACTCCGAAGAAAATATCTCTCACCGATGAGCCTTTGATAGAAAACCCCTTGTGTGATGTCGTTGTAAAATAATAGTTCTTTCGCCGATGCACCCTTCTGTCTTATGAGGGTTGCTATCACATACCAATTTCGGGGAGACCTCTCGTAGAAAGCTTCATGTCAAACCGAAAAACCTTCATTTCCTTGGAGTCACTGAGACAGGATAGATCCTATGCCGACAGAGTTCTTTTATGTTCCATCGGCGAGACCGGAGGTCACTCGCCAAGACCTCTCGCCGAAAACCCTAGCTCTTACCGAAGAGACTACCTTTATGTTTTCAATTGGTGTATCAAATCGAATTCACCAAGACATTATATCGATAGCCATTAGTTTTACTGATAAGTTTCCATATGCATACGGTCGGTGAGACACACTTGAATTTGCTGAGATATTAAACCGAATACTCCAAGTTTGGCCGAAGTGAATCTTTTAATGCGCCTGTCGGTGAGACCAGAAGAGTTCGTTAAGACCATATGACGATGTCACAACTCTCGCCGATAGACTTCCACATGCACTAGTTGGGGAGACAATATGTCTTCGCTAAGACCTCAGCCTGATGCCCAAACTCATGCCGATATGCTTGTTCTGAAGTGAGTCAGTGTGACATTGCATGTTCGATGAAACATTACACTGAAGATGATTTCCTTTGCCGATAGAGAACACTTTTTGTCGCCGAAACAAAAGAGAAGTCTTGCCAACAACAGCCAGTAAGATAAATTCAGTTGACATGACATTAGAAATGTCTTGCCGAAAGGCAACTCAGACAATTCAAAGTGGATTGGGGAGACTGCCATTCTCACTCCGATATGAGTAAGCCCGAAAGAGAAACATCCAAAACCTGTGATGTGCAAGGAGAACCATCCTAAGACAGATTATCAATGAGAACAAACTGAAAGAGATTTTGTCATCAAGGACAAACTATAAACACAACTGAGATTCAACAAACTCTCCCTTTGTCCTTGATGGGAAAACACCAAAGACTCTCCCCCTTTTTGCCTCAAGGCAAAGAATAGAAGAACACAACTGAGAAGCCAATCAAAATACCATGAGAAACAACTGCAAAAAAAATAACAGTGCAGCAACCAAGATTGTAGGAGAGCTGTAAGTGAATCAAATCATATAACATGCTCCCCCTAAGCCAATGCTAGTAAAATCAAAGAAGTAAAGATTGAGAGATAACTCCCAATCGAAGTCTCAACCTTTCAAACAACTCTTTAGCTAAGGGCTTAGTAAAAATATCAGCCACCTGATCTTGAGATCCAACAAACTGTAAGCAGACTCCATTAGCCAAAACCTTTTCTCGAAGAAAGCGAAACTTGATAGCAATATGTTTAGTGTGAGAGTGCAAAACAAGATTTTTTGAGATACTTATCGCACTTGTGTTATCACAGAGAATAGAAACAGGTTTAGGAATTCCAATACCCATATCAAATAGAGTTTTACTCATCCAAAGAACTTGAGTACAACATGAAGTGGTAACAATGTATTCTACTTCAGTAGTAGAGAGAGAAACAGATTCTTGTTTCTTGTATGCCAGGCCACTAAACGATCACCAAGAAAGAATGCAGCACCACTGGTGCTTTTCCTATCATCCAAACAACTAGCCCAGTCAGCATCAGTATATACAATCAATGAAAAATTAGTGCTTCTAGGATACCAAAGGCCATAATTAAGAGTGCCCTGAATATATTTAAAAATCCTTTTAACAACAGTGACATGGGATTCTTTAGGTGATGCCTGAAACCGTGCAACAGTGCAAACCACCTGCATAATGTCAGGTCTAGAGGCAGTTAAATATAACAAACTGCCAATCATTGATCTATATTTAGTTTGATTTGTATCAAGGGAATCATCAACCTTAGTAAGTTTGCATCTAGTAATCATTGGAGTGCTAACTGGATGGCATTCATCCATCTAAAATTTCTTAAGCATCTCTCTAGCATACTTGGTTTGCTAAAGAAATATTCCATTTTTACGTTGAGAGATTTGAAGACCCAAGAAGAAATTTAATTCTCCTAATAATGACATTTCAAATTCAGATTCCATTAGCTGAGAGAATTTTTTACTCAATGTAACATTGTTGCAGCCAAAGATAGTGTCATCAATGTAAATTTCAACAACCAGAATATCAGAGCCTTCAGTTTGAACATAAAGATTGCTATCTACACCTCCTCTAACAAAACCATTTGAAAGCAAATGACTGTCAAGCCTAGAGTACCAAGCTCTAGGTGCTTGTTTTAAGCCATAGAGGGCCTTTTTCAATCTGTAAACATGATCAGGCCTATCTTTGCACATAAATCCTTCAGGTTGTTCAACATAGACCTCTTCATCTAAATAGCCATTTAAAAAAGTAGTTTTGACATCCATTTGATAAACAATAAAGTCTTTATAAATAGAATAAGCCAAGAATATTCTGATAGATTCTAATCTAGCAACGGGTGCAAAGGTTTCACCAAAATCAATACCTTCTTGTTGAGCATAGCCTTTGCAAACAAATCTTGCTTTGTTGCGAATGACATTACCATTTTCATCAAGCTTGTTTCTATATATCCATTTGCCTCCAATGACATTCTTGTCATCTGGTCTTGGGACTAACTCCCAAGTCTGATTTTTCTCAATTTGATCAATTTCTTCCTACATAGCATTAAGCCAACATGAGTCTGTGAGAGCTTCATTAAAATTTTTAGGCTCAAACTGAGTAACTAGACAGAAAGCTATTTGTGCCTTTTCATCAGATTTTGCAGCCTTTCTTCTAGTTTGAACTCCTGCATTTTTATCCCCAATAATCTAATCTTTGGGGTGATATTTAGTTAGAGCTTTTGAAGCAACCTTTTTAGGACTTGTTGTTTCAATTCTAGGGTTTGCTGACTCAGTTCCTTCTGAAATAATTTATAGTTCAAGTTCTTCTTCCTCATTATCCTGCAAAGATTCAGCATACAAATGTGATCTCTCATCAAATTTTACATTAACAACTTCAACTATCTTATTAACCCTTTTTTTAAGGCATTTATAAGCTTTGCTGTGAGTTGAGTATCCCAAAAAGATACCCTCATCACTCTTTGATTGAAAACTCCCAAGGTTATCATCATCCTTTTTGATAAAACATTTACTTCCAAAAATTTTAAAGTATTTGACATAAGCAGTTTTTCCATACCATAGTTCATAAGGAGTGTGTTTAGATTTTACTCTAATCTGCACTCTATTCAAAATGTATACAACTGTATGAACAACTTCTTTCCAGTACATATCAGGCAACTTAGCTTCATCTAACATTGTTCTAGCCATTTCTTTTACAGTTTTGTTTTTACGTTCAATTACCCCGTTTTGTTGAGGTGTTTTTGTTGCAGCATACTATCTTTTAATGCCGTGTTGTTCATAGTAATCAATAAACTCTTGAGAAGTGAACTCACCTCCTTTGTCAGATCGTAGACATTTAAGTTTCAAATAAGATTCCTTCTCAACCAATTTACGAAAGATTTTAAACCTTTCAAATGCTTCTGATTTGTGCTTAAGAAATGTGACCCAAACCATTCTAGTATAATCATCCACAAATAGCATAAAGTACCTATCACCATTAATAGACCTTGTTCTGGTTGGTCCACATAAATCAGTGTGCACAAGTTGTAAAGGTTTTGAAGAAGAATGTTCTTTTGTTTTGAAGCTGATTTTAGTTTGTTTACCACTTAGACATTCTTTGCACATAGAATTTTCTGGCTTATTAAGTATTGGTAAACCTCTAACATTTTGATTCTTACTTATTCTAACCAGATTTTCAAAGTTTACGTGTCCTAATCTTTTATGCCATAACCAGCTTTCTTCAATTTGGCTCATTAAACACATACCTTGATTATTGTCGTTGCTTGATATGTCAAGAAGATTGTACACATTTCCTTTTGTCCTCCTTCCAGCTGCAATAGCCTTTCCTAACTTGTTTTTAATCTCACATCCCTACGAAGTGAAAAGAACATGATAACCACTATCATAGATTTGACTAACACTTAGAAGATTGTGTTTGAGACCTTCCACATAGTACACATTATAGATAGGAGTGTCTTCATTCAGAAGAAGTGAACCTCTACCTTTAATTTGAATACCAGAGTTATCACCAAACTTAACATATCCACCTATATAATCTTCAAGATTTACAAACTTATCCTTGTCGCCAGTCATATGGTTAGAACATCCACTGTCTAGGTCCCATAAGTCCTTTTTCTTGGAATGAAAAGCTGTTTGAACCAACATAGTTTGCTCAATGTTGTTGACAGTCTTAGGTTTCCAAACCTTTTTAATTTTCGGCTGTTTAGATTGCAGATCAGTTCTGCACTGTTTGATAGAATGTCCCAAAGCATTGCATTTAAAACATCTGATTTGTCTAACAAAACCATAGTGTTGCCTAAGACCAAACCTGGGTCTTCTAGTATTCATATGCCTGCAAGTGCTCACCTTATGGCCAAATTTGTTGTAGAAAAAACAATAACCATAGAAGAAAGGATTGAATCTGTATGAAGATCTATTACCTCTTAAAGACTGAACATGATCCTTACCAAATTCTGAGTGATTTGAACTAGAACCTTTGACTTCAGAAGAGGGGTTTTGTTTTGCATGGTCAGATGAGCATTCACCCTTTTCAAAACCAACACTAGTTTTATCTTTGTACATCTTCTGCTTGCTGACCATCTCATTCAGTTTTAGAGTGCTTTCATATTTTTCAATTTCCTTCCTAAGACAGACTGCTTCTTGTTCCAGTTTTTGAATTTCTTGATCTTTGCAGCTTATAGTCTCTCGAAGACAGTCTTCAACTCTTTTAGCTTCTTCAAGCTGAGTTTTCAGAGAGCATTTCTTGATCTGATTTGTGTTCTTGAGCAAGGACTTATTTTTTGAGTTTTCTGACCTCTTGTAAAGCACATTTAAGCTCACTTTCAAGATCTACTACACCTTCTTCAATGTCAAAGGTGTTAGAATCATTTTGCTGAGTAATTTCAGCCATGAATAGAGTTTCATCTTCTTTAGCTGATGAATCTTCAGACTCAATTTCAAATTCATCCTTACTAAACAAACTTTTCTTCTTTTTGAAATTGAAGTTTCATTTAGGTTTGAAGGCCTTCTTCATAGGCTATTTTTTAGTTGTCTCGTTGTCACAGATTTGATCATCATAGGGACACTTTGCAGCAAAGTGACCTATTTTGCCATAGTTAAAACATTTAAAGGGAAGTTTTCCCTTATATTTTCCTAATCCCTTTTTAAATCTTCTAACAAAATGGGATTCTTTAGAATCAGACAACTCTGATTCATTGACTTCAACTTTTTCTTTATTTTCAGTGTTAAAGGTAGTTTCTTTACTTGTTGAATTGTTTTTGCTAGTTCTCATTTCATAGGTAGTAAGTATTCATTGTAGGCTGTCTAAGGTAAGCTTTTCAAAGTGTTTCTTTTCTTCTAGGGCTGAAACCTTAGATTCAAATTTGGATGGTAAGGTTCCAACAACCTTTGTGACCACATCAAATTCATTAACCTCTTGACCTAGACCTTTCATTGAATTGACAACTTCATATACTCTTAGGAAGTATTCAGCCACTTTTTCATCATCCTTCATTTTCAAATCCTCAAACTGATGTTTGAGTGTAATGATTTTTGATAGTTTGACTTTCTCATTCCCTTGATATATAGTTTCAAGTTTTTCCCAGATTCCATGAGCAGATTTGCAATGCATGACTTTAATGAACACATCTTTAGTTAACCCACACAAGAGGGCATGCTTAGCTCTGGCATTTGTTTCATACTTCTTCTTTTCAGCAGCATTAGTGGGAATAGTGGCTGGTACATTGTAATCTTCTAAAACAATGCTCCAAACATCAACATCAAAAGAAACAAGAAAAGCTTCCATTCTGATTCTCTAGAACAAATAATCAGTTCCATCAAATAATGGAGCTCTGGATACAGAGGCACCGTCTTGAGAATGTGCCATTAAAAACAAAATCCAAGACCAAGATCAATCAAGGGTAATTAAACCTATCAGAGGATCCTACACTCTAATACCAATTGTTGGAGTTAAAATGACATTGAGAGGGGGGGGGGTGAATCAGTGTCTTAACATATTTGACCAATTTTCACAAATTCAAAAACCATAGCTCAGATATTATCTCAATATACTGTGATTAATGCATTCATGAGTTGAATGTAATCATTCAAAAATAGAATTGAGAAAAGTAATAACCAAACAGTGAACTAAAATAATCAACAACACAGTAAAGCAAAGGGAACTCAGAAGGACAAGAAGACTCAAGATTTTACGGAGTGGAAAACCCTCCTGGGGTATAAAACCCACTCCCTAAATTCCTTCCAGGCTTAATCTTTTAAACAAAAGTTCACAATGCCTTATAGGCTGATTTTTGAGCACCCACTCAAGGAGCACTAGCCCCTCATTTTGAGACACCCATCTCAAGGAGTACCAACCCCTCAAATTATATTTTGAACAATAATAGTGACTCAGAGGATTTCTCTATTTTCAGTTAAGCACATTTCTCTCTGTAGATTTCATTCATACATTTCCATATAGACAAGGAATGATACTCTCAGAATTACAACCAACAACACTTACAGTTTTCAACATTGGTATTTATATACATTTCAAGGATGTATGTAAATAATAAGATCTTGCATTTTTCACTAGAATTTGAAACTCACATGCTAATTTTAGCTGAATAATGACAATCTGTAGATGATGGAAAAAATCAAGAGTAATGCTTATCCAGAGAGCTGCAAATCATCCATTATTTCAAAAATGCAACTGCTCAAAGAGGAAACTCAATGAATATGCTGCCATGTAACGGTTCTGAGATTCGATGCAATCAATGATGTCGGCCTGCAACTATATTTAGAAATTTCCATGATGGCCACAGAGATTGAGACTTCGTTAGCCATTCGCAGAGACATCCAGTTAGTTCTACCGAAGGCAATTAAAATGTTGATCGTTCCTTTTAGTTATTGCTTTCACCATAACCCATTAGAGTCAGGGAGAAGACATAACGACTACATTATGTCACGCTGAGAGCTCATATGTATTGTTCTTTCCAATCGCTGAGACATCAGAATATTTCTCATCGAGATGCCCTTTTGTTTCATTCATTGTCACTATAGCCTTTTCCTCATTTGCTTTCCCTGTGACCCAGCGATGTCAGGAAGACCTCTCGCAGACCACATGATGTTTTACCGAAAGCCCACTTATGTGTCACTGTAACCATCAACCGTCGGGGAGACATTTTATAGATAAGACTTTGTTTTGCCGAGAGCCCCCATGATCAACCTTGTCGCCGTGACAATTCAACACTTATGCCGAAGGCCTTTTCCATTTCCAAGTCGCCCAGACAATACATAGTCGAGGAGACACTATATAGACTGCCCCTTGTTTTGCCGAAACATCTCGAGCTCACCCTAGATCACCAAGATAGTATCAATCTCACACCGATGGAGATTGTTGTTCTATCGGTGAGACACAAGGTATTCGATTAGACCATACTCCGAAGAAAGTATCTCTCACCGATGAGCCTTTGATAGAAAACCCCTTATGTGATGTCGTTGTAACATAATAGTTCTTTCGCCGATGCACCCTTCTGTCTTATGAGGGTCACTATCACATACCAATATCGGGGAGACCTCTCGTAGAAAGCTTCATGTCAAACCGAAAAACCTTCATTTACTTGGAGTCATTGAGACATGATAGATCCTATGTCGACAGAGTTATTTTATGTTCCATCGGTGAGACCGGAGGTCACTCGCCGAGACCTCTCGCCAAAACCCCTAGCTCTTATCGAAGAGACTACCTTTATGTTTTCGGTCGATATATCAAATCGAATTCTCCAAGACATTATATCGATAGCCATTAGTTTTACCGATAAGTTTCCATATGCATATGGTCGGTGAGACACACTTGAATTCGCTGAGATATTAAACCGAATACTCCAAGTCTGGCCGAAGTGAATCTTTTAATGCGCCCGTTGGTGAGACCAGAAGAGTTCGTTAAGACCATATGACGATGCCACAACTCTCGCCAATAGACTTCCACATGCACTAGTCGGGGAGACAATATGTCTTCGCTAAGACCTCAACCTGATAGCCAAACTCATGCCAATATGCTTGTTCTGAAACGGGTCAGTGTGACATTGCATGTTCGATGAAACATTACACCGAAGACGATTTCCTTTGCCAATAGAGAACACTTTCTGTCACTGAAACAAAAGAGAAGTCTTGCCGACAACAACTAGTAAGATAAATTCAATCAACATGACATTATAAATGTCTTTCCGATAGGCAACTTAGACAATTCAAAGTGGATTAGGGAGACTCTACCATTCTCACTCCGATATGAGTAAGCCCGAAAGAGAAACATCCAAAACCTATGATGTACAAGGAGAACCATCTTGAGACAGATTATCAATGAGAACAAACTGAAAGATATTTTGTCATCAAGGACAAAATGTAAATACAACTGAGATTCAACAGGAATCTCCCTTACCTATGCCACACTGAGCAATGAAGAAAGTCATGGAAAAGTAGTTGGAGAAGGTCCTGATGAACTTCCATGTCCAAGCAAGAGGAAGGCAATGATTGAAGATCTTCAAGCAAAGGAAAAGGAAGCAGCTAGTAAAGAGTTGGAAAGTAAGAAGCAAAAGGTGAATGAGATTCCATCATCTTCAAGTACGTTATCAATCAGAATAGTAGAAGAGGCATCCATTGCTGAGATTGAACCAAACCATGAACAAGAGATTGAATTTCAAGAATTAGAACAGCTGGATTTTCCTCAAGAACAAACCTTCATTGAGTGTTTGGAAGGAGGTGATACACTGATGATTGAAGGCATGGGAGATACTGAGATCCTTGAAAACAATGAGGAGCTGGGAGATGAAATAATTTCTACCTTGAAAGGGATTGATGATGATATTCAATTAGAAGATGGGATGGAATTATCCACTATCCCAGATTGGTTGAGTGAAAGTTTGATGAAGAAATATAAACCACTAGATGAAGTTCAACAAATTGAAAGCATGCATGACTTATTAGAGAGGATTGGCAAAGCTAAAACACCAAAGAAGCCTAAAAATTACTCTCAGATTATTAGAAATGGTACAAGATCTAGGGTTTTACAAGTTGCAGTCCCAAAGGTTGACAAGCCTAGAGATCAAATTACTCATGTGGACTATGATGTTACAACGCTGGAAATTGGGCCAACCATGATAGATCAAGATTTCCATGAGCTAGCAGACACTTCCAAGGCCATCAAGGAGAATTTTGACAAAACAGAGGAGAAGAAGGAAAGACTAGAGCTGGGAAAATTGAGATTAATAGAGTTCATTCAACAAATAACAACCCCCTTGCGCCAAGAAGGTGAAGCTTTTATCCCACCATCATCCCTTCCTCTAGAATTCGTTGACAATCTTGAGGCTATGAGGATCACAAGCCAAGCAACTAGGAGTTGGATCAACAACATCTCAAAACAAATGGAGCAATTCTTGGAGAAATGTGCTTAGACCTACGATAGATCAATGTTTCTTATGACTGAAATTTTCCAGATAGAAGATAATTGGGAAGACTTCTAATATATAAAAGACAAGGGGATACCTCGTTTGAAGGATTTAAAGGAAGTATCCCTGCAAATATTGATCCAGGAGGGTGTTATTGACAGTGGAGCTTCATATGATTTCAGCAGATGGTATCATTCCTTGTTAGCAAAGAAGATATATAATGGAATGAAAGAAGAATGTGTTGTTATACATAATTCTCTTGGGAAAATACAGCTTAGAATTCTCACCTCTCTTGAAGGATTAACAGGGAAAGAACATAATGATACAAATGGCTTGGATTTGGAGGGATTGAAGAGAAATGTGATGAATATTTACTTCAAGGAAATGCAGATTATCATAGAAAACCAGCTTGATGACATGTCTTCTCTTTTGACCTTTATGGATAGATTTAAGAAACAAGAAGGTAGATGGGAAAATACTTTCACTTAGTGCCTTGAAACCTTGGACATAATGGGAGTGCAGCTGGATTCTATGCCAAACATATCAATGGAGGAGCTCGATTTGGTGTTAACAAAGTTTCTTGCATTTGCAACCAGGGAGCAAGCCAAGGGGAATTGCATTTTGGATTCCCACTTGCTCGATTAATTTGCAAGGTGTCATTATTTTCCACACTCCAAATGGCCCGTCCTACTTGTGCCATGTGTCCATGAATTAGTTATAATTTTTAGGGTTAGGGTTTCTTGGAATAATCTTGGCCATTGATCTCAAATCAATCTGGGTCGTTGCTTTGTGATTGGGGTGCCTATATAAACCCCATTCATTTCATTTATTTAGAGAGACTTGTGAAATTGTTGCTACTAGTGCTATTCAAATAATGATTTGACTCATAGTCGAGCATTTGTTACTTCGAGAGCTTGCATGGTTTCATATTTCTTCAATAAAGTAAATTAGCTTCAACATTTTTTTTAGATGAATGAAAGATTGATAGCGTTGAAAATAGTGAAATTAGTTCATACATTTTTCAATTGAATGATTTTCAATTTGATGTGCAAGGTTAGTTTGAACTTTGAAATTGTTTAACTTGAATTCTATTACCTATATGCATTGTTCGAATTGATGGTGGTATTGAGTAATAGGACATCATTCGTAAATCCCATTCAAGATTGCACCATCTTTGTCTAGTTGTAGTCATCATACTTGGCAAAGCAAAGATTGGTTTGAATTTCACTATCCAACATTTGTCTCTTAAGTTCATAGGAGTAGTTTAGCATAAGTCTAGTTTCTAAACCCTCATCCCTTTTCCTTTTTTTTTAAAAATCAGAAACCCCCAAAATAAAAGAGAATTCAACATCAAATCAATCTAAATCCCTACTTTGAGTAATTTGTTGTCAAAGGTCCCTTTGTGATACTAGCATATCACATCATCCATTGAGCTTGTCCATCCCCTAACTTACGAAACATTGGAATTACCATATGACCTTTCTAGCAATCTTAGCATACGAGGTAGTTTTTCAAGAGAGGATAGAGTGTCTTTGGACTCTTTGTTCTAGAGTGTTCAGTGTGTCATAAAACACGCATCAACAGGTCGTTAGCTTGTTTTACTGGTTTGACCTCGTCTCCATTGTTGCCTGGCCGTACAGATGACAATGCACTTTTGAGACGCCAACGTGTCATGCTGACGTCCAAAGACCGCGCTTTTGTCCTTGGACAGGGAGATTTCTGAGACATAGTGTTAGACCTAGAAACTGACTTTCCTAGCCTCTCCCTGTGTTTTGGGATTATAGAGTAACTGAGTGGCCTCATGGTCCTTGTTACTTTTTCCTGGCATTCCCTCACATTACACTTAAATGAGGTAAGCTAGGGTAGCCTCTTGCATCTTGACCCTCCGTGACTTGGGGCCTTGCACGTGGTGGTCCCCCTCTCTTACAAAAATGTTCAAGATCGATTTTGAAATTGACCTTTCTTTGTAGAATTTTCTGCCCTCAAAAGATAAACCAGTAATCTCATCAATAAGATCCTTTGGTATACTAAACTCCATTCCAAAGACTCTCAACACTTTGTTACTCCAGCCATTGATAAACACTTGGGAGATTTGGGAATCAAACCCATGAAGTTTTTGCAAGGGGTCACAACCTTTCTCCAAGATCTCCCAAACCAACTCATTCACTTTAGCTTCCTCATAGATTATCAGCTCCAGTATACACATGTTATCCCCCATGGCTGACTGTGCACAACTAAATGCAGGTGTCTCCCAGAAATGAGTCGTAGGCAAATGAAAACTCCAAACACATAGAAAGAGGTAGAAACAAGCACCCACAATCTGTGTGTTACTGACAACATAAGTACTAAATGTCATCATTGTCATTACTTTTGAAATCTTTCCATAAGCTTCGCCATAATAATATGGACATAAGTTGAGCTTCACTTGTCTTTTTAACTTAATGAGGGCATTACAAAGCAATAACCAAATCACTATAGATCTTAAAATTCCATCTATCTTATAAAGTTTGATCATATTTGATGAGATTTTGAATTTTAATGGGCATATTGTCATGTGACTCGTCACTTAGGAAGAGAGGACACCCCAATATTAGCATGGCCATCGGCCACCCTATTAGCTTCACGATAAACATGAGAGACATAAAACTCCTTAAATGAGTTTAGTATAGAAATAGAGTCCTCTATGATACTCTCAGTTGACCAAGAAGAAGGTTGAACCCTCTTAAGGCAATTAACAATATTTAAAGAGTCTCCTTCCAACCAAATTCTTTTTAATCCCTTTTCCTGAGCCAACTTTAGGCAATGATAGGCTACAACAAATAAATTCATAAATTGTTATTATTATGAACCAATTTATTCACAATTTTTTTTCCACTAACCTATATTAGGCATGCAACTTTTTTCTCTCATTAACTAAAATTAATAATTATTAATATTAATTTGTCATATAATAATTATGTCAAGTTTCTATTAATATATTAACATTTAGAATATTATGACAATTAATAGATTTATTTTATTATTATTATTTCACATAAATTATATTATACATTATTATTTAACAAAACTATTATATAATGTTATGTTTAAATAATAATTATTTTATTCTTTCTTATAATTATATTATATAATCATTTTATTTTATTTAGATTTCATTTAATATAAAATATTTTTAAAATTATTATCTAAATTTATATTATATAATCAATAAATAGTATTTAATGGATAAAGGGGAATATGTCTAGCATAGGAAAGCTATTCAATGTGGGTATGGTAGCCCACTACCTACAAGGTCGTGGTTGCATGCATGTTTCCCCTTCTACATGTGTGTGGGAGCTTGTGGATCAGGAGTGAAGGTTGGGCTTTTGGCATGGGGGGGAGTAGGGGTTTCCAAGAAGGGTTTAATTTATCTTTTTTCGTGATTGTTCTCTTTTTACTACTATTGTTTGCTTAGTTCAGGGTTGTCCCTTGTTGCTCTAGCTGCATAGGTGGGGTAGTTGTCCTCTTGTGTTTGGTATTTCATATTTCTATTGGCAAGTCATATTTTTGTCTCATTTCTACCTTGAGGTGGGCAATTTTCTTTTAACATGGCTAACCCTGGTGAGGGTTTTTTGAGGAATGGTGGTTTATGTTTGCAAAAGGTGAATGGGTGCTTGGAAAGATCACAAGATCAGTCGGTGTTGATAATACAACCTAATTATGTGGCCAAGGATGTGCAATATTACAACAACCATGTACTGATCTACAAGTTCATGGGGATGTGGGTGTCGCTTCCCTTTCTTGGTTCTTGGGTTTACAAGACTTGGAACTTGAAAGGTGATTTTGATATAATATTGGCGGCTAACAATTTCTTCATGGTGGATTTTTCTTGTGTTGTTGATAAAAACCAGGCTTTTGAAGGTGGGCCTTACTTCTACAATCAGGTGGGCCTCTTTATTAAACCTTGGCATGTGGGATTCAACTCTGTTAAGGATCTCCCTTTTAGGGTTTTGGTTTGGGTGTGTCTCCCTCGTTTTCCTCTAGAATGGTAGTGAAGTGATATATTGCAGATGATTGCTCTCATGTTCGGTAAGCCTATTGGGCCTTCTCAACAAATATTGACTAAAAGGGCACTTTCCTTTGCTTATGTGTGTATTGAAATTGACTTAAATAATTCATTGCCAAATTCAAATGACATGAGCATTGGGGCAACTTCTTAGACCCAACAGTTGGATTATGAGGCATTTTCTTTTCGATATCGTTTATGCCATGCATATGGTCACCTTCAGAGGAAGTGTCTCAAAGCTACTAATACTGATGGTATGGCTAATGTTCCATCTCAATCTGCTCTGAAGATGGACAAAGGTAAAGCTCCCATGCAGGGGGTGGTGGTAGACAAGGATGGTTCTGTTTCAATTAAGCCTCGTAAAGAAATAGAGGTCAAAAGAGGACTCTCAAAGATAGACAAGAAGAGGAAACTTTTAATAGGTTCGATGCCTTGGAGGACTTGGTTTAGGAGGAAGGTGTTCCCCTTGGCATGTAGGTAGTGGATGGCTCTATACCTGAAAATCACTTTGAGAATCAACCAAATGTTATCTCCAACTCGGCTTTGGTAGAGGGTCAAATGACATAGATGGATATAGGTCTCCCTCCCTCAGTTCTTGTGCTTGGGGGATTCAGTATGGTGCTAAAGATTATTATGGATTATGCTATCCCTGGTTCTAGACTGATAATTGAAAAAGGTGTTGAAGAGATTGGTAAAAGAAAGTCATCTTCTCCTGGTTTGGGCCTGCAGCAAAAACCCCCTAAAATAGGGTCCTTGAGAAGCCTCTTAAAGTAGGTGGGAAGAAGGATCAGGAAAATGTAAAGTTAATTAGCGATGCATCAGTGGAGTCTGGTTCTATTAGGACTATTGATTCTCACTTCTCCCAACATTAGCAATGATTATTGTAGTGTAGGAAAATGCATACCCTTGCATTTTGTTATCATGGAATCTAGCAGCGCTCAATCCACAGATAACCCCCTATGAAACTTGTTTGTTTCATAGGTTCGTGATGTTAAAGCACACAAAACGAGATGATTTTCAATTCACCTCAAAGTGAGTTCCAAATCCTCAAACAGTTCATTTGAGCGTCCCTCTGTGTTCGTCTATCAAAGACCTTCAAAACGAATATCTTTGCGAGCTCTCAATGTTTATACTTAGTGAAAATTGTGAAAAGTGTAAGGGCACTAAAAAATAGCGCTCCTACATGACGTAAGGATTTTTTCTAAGTGTTGAGTGCACAAGCGCTAAAAATTGACGCTTGTGCATTTTTGGTAAAGTTAGTTTTTTGTGTACAAGCGCTGATTTTTAGTGCTTGTGCACTTTTTCTTTTAACTTAGTTTTCTCTTGACATGGGCAGTGATTTTAGACTCCAGTGCACTTTTTCCAATTTCGTGCCACTTAACCCGCATTTATCATTGCATGACTTAAGTTTATTTATTACACTTATAAATGACATTTTAAAGTGATTTCTAGTTTGTCATTTCTTTTCATTTCATTTGTCTTCCTCCTCAACGTGTTGGGCGACCATCTATCCTCTTGCAAACTCATGTTTTTGGATATCTCTCATTGAATCAACCTAGGGTTTTCATGTTTTCTAAAGGTAAGTTGTCACTTCTTTCTCTTTATTGAGTTGTTATTTTTATTTTTTTTTAGAAACACTATATTGTTGTCTCATTCAAACTCATCATGAACGTTTTTTGTATTTAGGTTTTAACTTCTTGTTGTTTTCATTTTCTCCTTTCTTCTTAATCGTGCCTGGCTTTCCTCTTCTATTTCGAACATCAAGCCATTTTTTTTATTCATGTTCTTCATTTTGGGTTTCATACCCTAACCTTCATTTTTCTTCATCTCTTATTCTTGTTTCTCATCTTTCTATCGTCTCATTCACCAAGCGGTGAAAATGTGAGTACATTCATTCGAATGAGAGTTTCATTGTATTTGAAATTTGAACACTCTTAATATTCGAGCGATGTCAAAGTGGTGAAATTCACCGCCATCCAACCAAGTTCTACCCTCACCAATGCTAAGGCGTTTAAAAACCCTGCCTCTACACTTAGCTATTTTTCACTAAGCTCCAAGTGTAGGAGTGTTGAAAATCACCGCTCCTACATGGAGCTCAATGTATCTAAAGTGTCACAGCGCTTAAAAAGCCCATTGTTGCACTTTATGTTTTCTCTAAGAAGGATGAAGTGTCAAGGCACTAATTTTCAGTGCCTTGACACCTTTAACAAAACTTTCATTGTAGACATGTAAGGGCACTAATTTTCAGCACCCTTACACCTGAAGTCACCTCTCTAAGTGTAGGAGCAGTGATTTTCAGTGCTCCTACACATTTGGTAGTTTTTCCTTAGACACTTCAACATTGCTCCATTTTTGCTTTAGACCCTATTTCTTCGCTCCCGCATCATTTTTCGTGCCCTGTTGCTTGTTTCATGCTTGCTCAAACATCGTTGCTCACATCACACTTCTCAATGTTCCTTTTTCATTTAATGTTTGTTGATTCACCATCTTTGCAGTTTCTCTCTAAATCTCGTAAAGGGATCCTCAAGGTGACATCTTTTGATCCAATTGCTCCTAAATGACAGCCAAGAAGCCTCCATCATCTTCTAAGGCTAAGGAAAAAATGAAATACAAGTACCAAGGTGTCTATCCACCTGCAATGGTGATTTCAAAGGTGGACATAATAAAGGACATCGAGGTTGGTCGTCAAGACCTTGTTGATTTCGTAAAAGGGTTGAGAAAAAGCCTCTTAAAGACTCCCTAAGAGCCATTGTACACAACAATCTACATCTGGTGTCCACGTTCCCGACTTCTACACACAATACAAAGTTCATCCTCCAAGTTGCATCCCATTACATCGGGGAAAGTAGAAGTGTGGTAGATTCCTCTGGACAAGAGATGATGAGGCTTGACCCTGATTTCTTTGACATTGTTTTCAGAGTCCCACACATAGAGAAATACACAAAAATTTCAATACAAGTGCGGTAATTCTATGACTCAGATCCCAATAAGGATAAGAACTTGATTAATAGTCAGTGGTTGAAAGAACCCAAACATTCTATCTCAAGATGGTCAAAGGGACTTCTGCGAAGTGACTTCAAGGAAGATGTTAGGGACATGATTACACTCTTGAGTAGAGTTAAGGGATTTCCTAAATCATCTCATTTTTAGGAGTGGATGTATGAGTACATTCAGATCATAAGAAGAAAAAAGGCTCATATTGATTGGGGAAAATAGATCAGTGATGAAATCCATGAACAACTGATAAATGTGCCAACCACTTTGAAGTTCTATATGACTTCTTATCTGGTGTATGTTGCAGTCATGATGAGGCAATTCCCAGGTTTATCTACAAAAGGGAACCGACAGTCTGTACCTGTGCACAAATATTTCTATCAACTAGAGCTTAAGGAAATCCTTCACCATTTCAAAAAGGTCACCGATGCTTTCTTTGCGCCTCTTCTTTTCGGTTTTGACCCAACTCTCAAGAAGAAGAGAGTGTTCGACAAGGCCTACAAAGTGGTGAGTAAAGTCGGATGCATATTCTTACAATTTCCAACTTTCACTTACATGAGGGTAGGATGCTACACTGGGTGCCCTTACATGTTGCCTAGATATCTCTTAGACAAGTGGATACTCATGGAGTTGTGCAGACAACCAATTTCAGTTCACAAAGAACGAATGAGGATTCACAAGCCAGGATTCAAGTTTCCACTAATGATTGGTAGATATACCATCAAGAGTGTACAAAAATCCAAATTGGTCTATGCAGAAATGTAAGTCATGACAATAAGGACCTATAAATACAAATTTGACTTTGATTACTGGAATGCAAAAAAGAAGTTGAAAAAGGGTCACAAGCACAAGTACCGCTTTGAGGACATCTGGGTTGATTGCAGAGATGAGGAGGCTATCCGTAAAATGGATAATTACAAACTAACCGTGTAGGAGATTAGGGATCTTGGTGTTGCTGACCTACCAGAAGGTTTCACAAACCTTGGTGACATCATGAACACTGCTTACGATGAAAATGAAATTTCCAAAAGACCTTTGTCTGCAATACAATGGTCCAAGAAGGAAAGTGTCTCCATCAGAGAGAGGATTGCTCCAATATTGGCCAACACTACAGAATGGTTACACAAGCATAGTTTCTAGATGAAATCCTTCACGACAAAGTTAGAAGGAGAGGAACTTGGAGCAAAAGCCAACCAACAACAAGAACTCCACACAAAAGATAAACATGCAACTATTCCCACTTCTTCCCGAAGAGGCCCTAGGATTAAGTTCATTGCTAGCAAGAAGGATACATGAGCAGTCCAAGAAGAAGAGACTAAAAAACCTAAACCATCTCACTCAAAAGGAAAAGGGCCTATTTCCGAAGAAGAAGAGAATTCAAGCGACGAATATGCTAAAGAAGAAGATTTTGAAGAAACAAAATCTGAAGAGGAAGAAGATTCCATAGGAGAAAAAGAGTCTGAAGATCAAGAAGGTGATTAAGAAGAAGAGCAAGAGGGTGATACATAGGAACTCGGGCATGATGAAGAACAAACTATATCTCCACACGAGAATGTAGTCAAGGATTTTCCCAAGACATCATCACTCGTAACTTCAAATGTTCCTCACACACCCCCTAATCCTAATACTCCTCCACCTCCATTTCCTACATCACCTCCTCCTACGTCTACAATAACCGTAGTGGACATTTCACAACCCCCTGCACCATCAACTATACTTGGCACTCCTCCGTCAGTTTCAAATATACAAACCGTTGATATTTTGTTGAGCCCTCCATCATCCATTCCTAGTCTGTCATCTCCATCCTATGATATCATTTCAGAAGATGAATTCAACAGGTTCATGAATGAATCCTTGCATGGTAAACTCAGTGTGCAATCTATTGAAGCAATTATGACAAACACTACCCCAATTGTCACTATACCGGTCATTCCTTCAGAAGCAGCAGTAACAAAAGAGTTGACAATCAACCAAGAAGCTTGCACTTCCTCTCTTCCGCCTTGGTTGGTATCTCAAGTATCAAAGTGAAAGAAGAAGATGATCTCTCTAGAAGAGATTGATCTTGAGGAAATAGCCCCTTCAAAAGCCAAGGGGAAGAAAAAGGCAAAAGTGCATTCATGGCTTCATGTTGACAAGGTCAGTCATAAGTATGCAGAGATTGGTGTACCGCCTCAAGAGGAAGGGGATGTAAATATGGATTACTACACTATAATAAGAGTCAAGATTAGCAAGGTCATGAATGAAAGTGCAAAAGTAGATGCACAAGTAACCTTGGATGCACTGGCAGGAAGGCTTGACAAAATGGAGCAAGCCTGAAACATGTACAAACAGAAGGCAGAGCATTGTGCCACTATTTTAAGGAGACTTGCAGGATCTTCAAGTAATGCACAACCTTTGACAATGATAAGCACTGAGGACCCGGCTATGAAGAAGGTTGGGAAGTTTGCTTCTAAAGGAAAAGTGTTATATGATTTTATTGATGAAATTATAGAACATGGTTCCCAGGTTATAATTGTTGCGGATGAAAAAGCTACCCAGATAGCCAAGCTCAAAACAAAGCTTGATAAGGAAGAAAGTATTCTTTCCCAAGAGCGCAAAGAAATGGAAAAAATCCTCTTATTATGGTCAGAAATGAAACAGGCAAAGCTTAGAAAATTGGTGGAAGTTGGGGTAATTCCTAACAAGGAGAAATATGTAGAAGTAAGAGAATCACTTAAACACCATATCCAGGTAATCAAGTCTATTACTGAAGATCTCCACCAAGTGTAGGAAGATGTTGAAGGACATCATGCTATCCTTGAAAAGGGGATTAAAGAGTTACCAGGACAACTCCTTGAAGAAAATCATATCTTCCTCCTTGTCACTGAACTTTTTGAGATCTTCAAAGAAGCCATCATGAAGCAAGTAGAGAGTGAAGAATTTTCAAAGACCTCTATGCATGTTATTTGTGATACATGACTCACTCTTGACAACCTCAAGACGCATCTTGATAGGTGCAAAAAGGTTCACTTATCCACCATGAGATCAATCACCAAAATTCACACCATTATGGATTACACTGTTGGTCTGAATGAGACATTCATGCAGGAGACCAAGAAGAAGTATGAAGACTTTCACGCCCAAAGAAAGGAACCATGAAGAGTCTTGATCTCTAGTGTTAGAATTTTTTATGCTTCCCTTTATGCATCTTGTAAATAGTTTTTGACATCTTAAAATGTCTTTTTAGCAAATGTAATTACACTGAAA